>JAADYS010002258.1:0-24251 GCA_012931995.1 Fusarium albosuccineum | reverse complement strand
TGCTATCAAGCAGGTCGCCTCCGGCCGTTTCGGTGTCACCTCTGCCTATCTCGCCGATTCTGACGAGCTTCAGATCAAGATGGCCCAGGGTGCTAAGCCTGGTGAGGGTGGTGAGCTTCCTGGCCACAAGGTGTCCAAGTCGATTGCACGCACTCGTCACTCCACCCCTGGTGTCGGTCTTATCTCGCCCCCTCCTCACCACGACATTTACTCCATCGAGGATCTTAAGCAGCTGATCTACGATCTGAAGTGCTCGAGCCCTCGTTCCCGAGTCTCCGTCAAGCTTGTCTCTGAGGTTGGTGTCGGTATCGTTGCCTCCGGTGTTGCCAAGGCCAAGGCCGACCACATTCTGATCTCTGGTCACGATGGTGGTACTGGTGCCTCGCGATGGACCGGTATCAAGTACGCTGGTCTACCTTGGGAGCTCGGTCTGGCCGAGACTCATCAAACTCTGGTCCTGAACGACCTCCGTGGTCGTGTCGTTGTCCAGACCGATGGTCAGCTCAAGACTGGTCGCGATGTTGCCCTGGCATGTCTGCTTGGTGCTGAGGAATGGGGCTTTGCTACTGCTCCTCTTATCGCCATGGGATGTGTCTTTATGCGAAAGTGTCACTGTGCGTAAAAAAGAACGCCCTTCCTATACCCTCTGTGTAATGCTAACTTCATTATAGTGAACACTTGCCCTGTTGGTATCGCTACCCAGGATCCCGAGTTGCGAAAGAAGTTCCAGGGAACTCCTGAACACGTCATCAACTTCTTCTACTATGTCGCCAACGAGCTCCGAGCCATCATGGCTCAGCTTGGTTTCCGCACCATCAACGAGATGGTCGGCCACGTCGAAGTCCTGAAGATGCGCGATGACCTGCGAACCAACAAGACAGCCAACATTGACCTGTCTCTGCTCCTGACCCCAGCCCACAAGCTCCGTCCCGGTGTCGCTACCTTCAACGTCCGAAAGCAAGACCACAAGCTCTATGTCCGACTCGACAACAAGCTGATCTCCGAGGCCGAGTTGACTCTAGACAAGGGTCTTCCTTCGAGAATTGAGTGTGACATTGTCAATACCGATCGAGCGATGGGTACCTCCCTCTCCTACCACATCTCTAAGCGGTACGGTGAGGCTGGCCTGCCTCTGGACACAGTCCATGTTAATATCAAGGGCTCCGCTGGCCAGTCCTTCGGTGCTTTCCTCGCCCCTGGTGTCACACTCGAGCTTGAAGGTGACGCCAACGATTATGTCGGCAAGGGCTTGTCGGGTGGTCGTCTAATCATCTACCCACCCCGTTCGGCTGTTTTCAAGGCCGAGGAGAACATCCTTATTGGTAACACTTGCTTGTACGGTGCTACCACTGGTACTTGCTTCTTCCGCGGCGTTGCTGCTGAGCGTTTCGCCGTCCGAAACTCGGGTGCTACTGCGGTTGTGGAGGGTGTTGGTGACCATGGTTGCGAGTACATGACCGGTGGTCGCGTTGTTATCCTGGGCTCCACGGGTCGCAACTTTGCAGCCGGTATGTCTGGTGGTATCGCCTATATTCTCGATGTTCACGGCGACTTCCTCTCCAAGCTCAATGGTGAGATGGTTGAGGCTGGCCCCCTCGAGGACCCTGCTGAGATTGCCTTCGTCCGCGGCCTCATCGAGGACCACCACCACTACACTGGATCCGAGCGTGCAGCTCGTATCCTAGTTGACTTCAACAGGGCTCTGCCTCGATTTATCAAGATCCTTCCTGTTGACTACAAGCGTGTTCTTGCGGAGGAGGCCGCTAAGGCTGCTGAAGCTAAGCGTGCCGAGTATAACCTGCCGGCTGTCTCTGGCGTCCACACCAAGAAGGCAGACAAGGCTGCCAAGCTTCAAGATCTTGAGGAGGCCGTTGGCGACAACGCTGTTGAGAAGAAGCGTGCTCTTGTGCTCGACAAGACCAAGGGTTTCATGAAGTACAAGCGCCGCGCCGAGAAGTACCGCCCCGTGAACTCTCGTCTTAAGGACTGGGCTGAGCTTAGCTCTCGCCTAGATGAGGATGAGCTCAAGTACCAGTCTGCTCGTTGCATGGACTGTGGTGTTCCTTTTTGTCAGTCCGAAACTGGATGCCCAATTTCCAACATTATCCCTAAGTGGAATGAATTGGTCTTCCAAAATGAATGGAAGGATGCGCTTAACCGTCTCCTGATGACCAACAACTTCCCCGAATTCACCGGTCGTGTGTGCCCTGCTCCTTGCGAGGGTGCTTGCGTCCTGGGTATCAACGAGGACCCTGTCGGTATCAAGTCGATTGAGTGTGCCATCATTGACCGTGGCTTCGAGATGGGCTGGATGGTTCCTCAACCTCCCAAGGTTCGCACCGGAAAGACTGTTGCCGTCATTGGGTCTGGTCCTGCTGGTCTGGCTGCTGCCGACCAGCTCAACCGTGCTGGTCATCTCGTCACTGTCTACGAGCGTGCTGACCGTCTTGGTGGCCTGCTCATGTACGGTATTCCCAACATGAAGCTTGACAAGCGAATTGTGAAGCGCCGAACCGACTTCATGGCTTCCGAGGGTATCATCTTCAAGACCGGCGTTGCTGTTGGTGAGGAGGGTCATCCTTCGCTTGATGACCTCCGAGCTAGCAACAACGCCGTCGTCATCGCGACTGGTGCCACTGTTGCCCGTGACCTGCCTATCAAGGGCCGTGAACTTGAGGGCATTCACTTTGCCATGGAGTTCCTCCACAAGAACACCAAGTCTCTGCTTGATTCTGAGCTCGCTGACAACACCTACATCTCTGCTAAGGACAAGCACGTTGTTGTCATTGGTGGTGGTGACACTGGTAACGATTGTATCGGAACTTCTCTCCGTCACGGTGCCAAGTCTGTTACCAACTTTGAGCTTCTGCCTCAGCCCCCGCCTGAGCGTGCCCGTGACAACCCCTGGCCCCAATGGCCTCGCATCTACCGTGTGGACTACGGACACACTGAGGTCCGCCAACGCACCGGTAAGGACCCTCGCGAGTACTGCATCATGTCGGAGGAATTCATGGACGACGGCTCTGGCAAGGTCAAGGGCATTAACACCATCCGCGTGGAGTGGACCAAGTCTGCTAGCGGTGGATGGGACATGAAGAAGGTGGATGGATCCCAACAGTTCTTCCCTGCAGACCTTGTCCTGCTTGCCATGGGTTTCTTGGGCCCTGAGGCTCGTGTACTCGGTGACGAGATCGAGAAGGATCCTCGCAAGAATGTCAAGACTCCTCCTGGCAAGTACTGCACCAACATTAAGGGTGTCTTTGCCGCTGGTGACGCCCGTCGCGGCCAGTCTCTGATTGTCTGGTAAGTTTCCTACAAGTTTTACATATTGTCGAAGACTCATAACTAACCGTTATTTCAGGGGTATCAATGAGGGTCGCCAGGCTGCTCGCGAGGTGGATCTGTACCTCGAGAAGTATACCAACCTGCCTGTCACTGGTGGTATCACCAAGCGCACGGCACAGGAAATTTTCACTCAGATCAAGGTTGAGGCCTAAATGGAAATGCGTTTTTAGGATGTTAGCCCTCACATTTTGGGCATAGGAGCAAATGGTGCAGGAACATACCCCGAATATGGGATCAAGGTGTGGATACAGGCATGCATTTACAGGAAAGGTTGCTTTGATCGTTTTATACCAATTTGTAGAATTGCAGGCTGCGATAGGCTATATAAAGATTTGATTCTAGAGTGTACTGGCCTCGAACTGTTGATTGGAGCTATCTTCCTCTATAACTTGATGTTGATAGTTTAGCTCTGGCCGGCACAGCTACGACGCAACACTGTCTTCGGCCACGTGCACTTGATTAATTGCAATGACTTTCATCTTCTATCTTCGTTAATCAATTCCAACATGATCATGTGTGTACGACATTTCCATCTGTTTGTGGAGTATCATTAGATCAACCCCCGCCAGGTTACGGTCTTAGCTCAATACTAAGGATAGCTCTTCCCCCCTTCTAGTTTAATTGGCCCTTCTCTCCCTAGTATAACCTTTTTATACTAAAGAGATATGTAAAGTATCCGGTGTACTTCGTTGATGAGATGGATTGCTTCAACGCTGAAGAATGATTGATAAGGAAGCCGAGATATTCCGAGTCGTAGCAATCTTGAAATGCCATCTACAGGTGCGGGGAAGGTCCCCCTTAACTACCATGTCTATCTGCGCAATCTTAGACGCGGCCATTTCCCACAACACTCTATTATAAGGCTTCACCTGGAAGCTACTACTTGCAATGGCTGTCAATGAGGTCCAGGTCTTCAAGCTGGGTATCGAGTCCCAGTTTGGACGCCTCACGGATCGCGAAAAGCGATATGCGCATCACATGGCTCGGTAAGCGCCATGGCCAGCAGTACACCCAAGTAGCATGCTCAACCTCGAGTCTAGCGCTGCCTGGTTTGGGACGAGAATCATCCTCCTACAGGTTTCTCCAGAGTCGCCCGACATTTTTGACTTCATCCTTGAACTTCATCGCACCTGTTCTGGAGACTGGCGTTCCCTTATCGGACCAGACGTCAGCAGCGAGGACCTCCAAGCCTTTCTCACCTACGCTACTACCTTTCTCTCCAACGTGGGAAACTACTATGTGTGTCCTAACGCTCCAAAGTGCAAGTATACAGAAAGTATTGACTCCCACAGGGTTCCGGAGATCAAAAGTTCATCCCTGCGGTGGATAGCACTGTCCTCCAGAAGCTGGCAAGCAAATCCTCCACATTGGCGCGTTTATATGGGGATATATCCGAACACCTAAAGGCCAGGCCGCCTTTCAGTCTCGGATATCCGAGCCAGAGCACTCAGAGCAGTTATTATCCAGTGAACTATATCAGCGAGTCGGAAATCGCCGAGGTATCAAAGGTTCTCGAGCAGAACTCCTTCTTCCCCGAGAACACCCGGCTTCGAAAAGAAGGTAATGGTACTGGATTTACAGTCTACATTGCCTCTGTTGAAGGCGGAGAGGTTACCCGATTCCCTCTCCCCAACGGCAAAGGAACCGTCAGACTTGTTAGAGGCGATCACTCTTCCGCACTTCAACGTGTGTGTGCTGAGCTAATGGAAGCATCCAAATACGCGGCCAACGATTTGCAAAGACAGTATCTTAGTGCGTACATCGAAAGCTTCGAAACTGGTAGTCTGGACACATTCCGCGATTCGCTGCGGATATGGGTGAAGGACAAGGCGCCCAGGGTGGAGAACATCTTTGGATTCATCGAGCCATATCGCGATCCGCACGGCATTCGAGCAGAGTTCGAGGCTCTAGTAGCCATTGCAGACGACGAAGAAACTAGACTTCTTGCCAAGCTGGTCGAGAACTCGGCGACGTTTATTCGTCGGCTGCCCTGGGCAACGCCAGAGAATGACGGGAAAGGACCTTTTGAGAAAAACCTGTTTGAGCCGCCCGACTTCTCGAGCATCCATAGTAAGTAGCAATACCGACCAGGTGTGTGAGCTATTGCTTAGAGTATATAGCGCTTGCGTACTGCTCAAGCATCATATTCCCAGGGATTAACTTACCAAACGTGAGTTCAATGCAGAGGCCTTTGGCGGGATTCTTGCAAATAACTGGTTGCAGTACAACGACATTCGGCAGGAAGATGGGTTCAAGAATGTTATCATTGCTAATCGGATGGTCGCTGAGAGCCAAGCTAAACAGTATCCTTTCATTGACGCTTCCGAGGCAGAGAAATTCAAGAAGCACAAGTACCCGGCTTACTACTGGTGGGTTGTGCTCCACGAACTCCTTGGCCATGGCACAGGGAAGATGATGGTTGAGGCGACTGATGGAAAGTTCAACTTCGATGTCAAGAATCCACCCATCAACCCGATCACTGGGGAGCCCATTACGTGCTGGTACAAGCCAGGTCAGACTTGGACCGGCGAATTCGGGGACTTGGCAACCACAGTGGATGAATGCAGAGCTGAACTCGTTGGCGCCTATTTAATGGATGACACAGAACTTCTTGAGTTGTTTGGCTTCACTGAGACCTCCGACATTCGCGCCGAAGACTGTGAGTAGTTCTCAAAACATGATTGCTGCCCAGGACTGACATGTCACCTGTAGTGACCTACAACCTGTACCAGCAGTTAGGCGTTGATGGGTTAAGAGGACTAGCCAACTTCAATGTGGACAGTGGCGTAAGTATTCCATGAGTTCCAGTCAAGAGAAAATATTGTTTTTCTAGCCTCCGTTGCAGAAATGGGGCCAGGCGCACAGTCGTGTTAGTATTACCCACAATACAGGTATCCAAAGCAGAGATAAGCATGCTAATATCCAAATAGGCACACTTTGCTATGCTGAAGTGCTTGCTTCTTGACGGCGATGGCGTCGTAACCGTCACTCATGATAAGCCAAAGAACCGCCTCACGGTCCGGGTAGACCGTTCCAAGATTCGCACGCATGGAAAGCCTGCCCTCGGCAAAATGCTCCTCCATTTGCACATGTTTAGATGCACAGCCGACGCTAAAGGCTGTCGAGCCTACTATGAGGACTTGTCGAGGGTGGGCGGTGAATATATCGACTGGCGAGAGACAGTGCTTGCAAACAAGCCGCCTCCACTCGTCTTTGTCCATGCCAACACGTTCCTCGACGGGGATGTCGTCACTCTAAGGGAGTACGAGCCAACGATTGAAGGCGTCATTGAAAGCTGGGCGGAGCGAAAGGTATGAGTTGGAATTTGTATACTTCCTGTCAACACAGGGAGACTCAGGGTCCACCCTGCTGGAGCGAAAGACTATACTGCATGATCTGAAATACAGTCTGAATAAGTCCCAACAGGATGCTCACAGAACCAAAAATCAGGACACTCCAAAGCGCAAGCCAAGCGGTAGAATCGCGCTTATCCTGCCACAGCTGTCTGATGGAGCGAGGTTTCTTGCTTGACGCGTAACTGTTTAGTCGTACGATTCTACTCCGAAGGTGCGGAAAGTCACCGCCGACGTCGTACTCGTCTCGCTCAATCAACGTAACTGGACAATCGAATTGCTTCCTGCTACAAATCAGGGACAAGAACTGATCGTGCCCTTCCTGTGGTATACGTGCGAAGGGCTGTAGCCGTCGGAACAGACTCCTCGACTGCCTGCTTTGGCCGAAGAGTAGGCGGTAGGAGAGTAGAATCTCCTGAAGCAGCTCTGTGACGTCCTTCTCACTCGCCCAGGGCACTGATCCGGGCTCTTCGAACCCGCAGCGGTGAATAGCGCTCCTTGTTCGCTCTTTCATACCTTGCCTTTGAAGGCTCGAAACGCAGAATGAAGGGTATCGATAGAGAAAGAGAGTGCCAGAATGCCTGTCTAGTTCCAGATGGCAGGAGAGAGAGTCGACCCACTGAAGCCTGACACCACAGACCTTGGTTAAGACGTGTGCATTGAGTTCCTTGGAGATAATTCGTTTGGTAGCTTCAAATAGCTGCCTATCGTCTGTGTCGTCAAAAGGGCAATAGTGTCGTGGTGGGAGCATCATGCCGAACCCGAGAAGAAAGCTAGGGAGGTCGTGTTTGCCCGAGACGGAAGACTGGTTGAGGCATACCCGCGCTTCACCGTGGTATCCGTCCATCTCATCAAGAATGTTAAATTCCCCGGTTGTATAGGAGAGAATATTGGGCTTGTACAGCATTGTCTGCCAGCCTAGGGTGGAAAAGACAAGTTCCTTGGCTGACTGGTAGGCTTCGTAATTCTCCTCGACGGATATGGCACCGTGCTCGACAAGAGTATCCGTGATACCGTCAATGGTTTTCAGCTTCAGTCCTAGCACAAGTTCTCTGACCTTGTTCCACAGGGGGAGAAAATGTGTGCCCCAGTCGGATTCCTCGTCGTGGGCCATGTTCGGCAGAGCCAGTAACAGGCGCTGCGGCTGGTTTCGGATTTGATGGTATAGCCAACAGCGATACCACGGAAGATCGGCGAAGGTGGGATCTGGAACGGTTTCAACGGGACAAGTTGTGGTTGTCGAAGCCAGCAAGGACATATCTAGATATCCCAGATCAGTTTACTTGGCCGAGAACTAGTTAGTTGAAGGATATTGATACCGAAAGACGGATCGGTCGACTTGGCCATGATGAGGAGTATCACAAGTGCGGCGCAAAGGATGTGCCATGTCTAGTAGAGTTGCTAGAAACAAGAGCATTGTTTTATTCCCGACTAAATCGTCCATGGGTGCCTCTGCTTTGTACTTGTTCATAGATTGTGTTGGTCCTAGCCTCCTAGGCATAGCTCCCGGTCGGCTCCCACTGTAGAGTCGCTTCGGGCCGTCGCCCCTCCCATTTTAGTTGGAGCTAGACGCTGAGGCTTGCTGGGGTGGGCGGCACACCTATTCAACAGGACGACTTCATTCGCTTGTTGGTTCAACAGTTGAAGACGTCTGATAAGTCAAGCCGCCAGCTGGCGGTTGTTGTATCCAGCACCTCCTCAGTCCTCTGAAACGTTATCAGCATGGGCAATCACGCCACGCGCTGCACTTCATAGGGGGGCCGGATAAATATATCCACTTACCGAACTACCAACATCCTCATATCTTGACACTACCAACTGCCGCGCAGCATTGACGATTACAAGCTTCCCCGCTCCTGGCTGCCCTCCGTAGTTTTACGGAATTAGCCTCATCACTATCAACCTCTGCTTTTCGGAGATCAAGCACGGCTGTGTGAGCGAGCAGATATGGTGGCAAAGTGAGTGTCCTACTGGTCTTGGAGCCACAGTGATGAGAGAGTGCTGATGCTGGTCGACTTGGACAGGCATCGAGCCCATTGTGGCACCAAGCATTGGAAAAATATCGGGAAGAGCTGCAGGCAGCCGAGGATTATCAAACTATCCAGAAAGTCCACACTCTCGACGAACTGATCGACTCCTTTACCTCCTTCCAAGGTGTTACTCCAGGTAACCACGCCGGTATCCTTTCTCTCAACAGGATTGCCCCAAGGCTCAAGTTTGTCGACGACTTCTCGGCCGTACTGGCCCTGTGCTTCGGCGCCGATACGGCCTTGACCGCGGCGGTCTGGGGCAGTATAAGGCTGATCCTTTCGCATGCCTCCTCGGCCGCGGAGACCCTCAAGGACGTTCTTGACATGCTGGAGGAGCTCAGCCTGACCCTTCCGCGGCTCCAGGTCTATGAACAGACGCTGCCACTGAACCCCCAACTCCAACAATCCTTGTTAGACGTTTACTGCGAGATCATCTGCTTCTACGCCCGGACCATCCACTTCCTCCGCAGCAATCCTCATCTGGTCCTGAGGAAGAATGCGTGGCAAACATTCCGCAATGACTTTTCGCGGACAAACATGCGCATAAAGCGCATGTCGTCCACTGTAGAGAGCGAGGCCGACTTGGCGCGGATGCGCAAGGACGAAACCCATTACAAAGAAGTCGTGGAGCTCTTACAGGCCATGAAGGTGAAGGATACGGATGACTCCAGGTGCGTACGGTACAATAACATTCCATTTGCCGCCAATACCAAGTTTAGCGGCCGTGAGGATGTCCTGAATTCGATTGACGTGTCCCTGGTCCCGTAAACCGCTGCAGCTACCCCCAAATCGATAGCATTGTTCGGCATGGGCGGTGTCGGCAAGACACAGATTGCGATACAATACGCGTTTCTCAACATGGACAAGTTCGACGTTATCCTGTGGATTGCAGCTGATAACGCCATTGCCATTGGGCAGAGCTTTCGCACAATCGCTGACGGGCTCGGCCTGTTGGGCGGTGACGAGGAAACAAAAGACGCCGCTGCGGCTATCTACAAGGTGAAAAACTGGCTGGCGACATCAAGTTCGTTCTTCTAATCCAGAAGTCATTTGGTATTGAATTCACTGTCTAACTGCCGCAGAGTCTACTTACCTCATCATATTCGACAATGCGGACGATCTCACAGCTCTAAAGACGGCATGGGCCGGGCACCATCCGCGGCTCAGTACTTGTAACAACACGAGATTTCACCGTTGCTACCTCTCTAGTGACAAAGCGTGTGGTAGTTGATGCGCTAGGTGATGAGGATGGTAGTAAGATGCTTCTAAAGGCACTTGACTTGGACCGCCCTTCTCCAGACGACGAAGAACATGCTCTGGCCATCAGTAAGACCTTTGGCGGACTACCTTTGGCTCTTACACAGATCGGCGGGTTCATCAAGCAGAGAAAGATGTCTCTAAAAGAGTTCTTACCGCTGTACGAGCGTCATTCTGCCAGGATCGATGCACGAAAGGCGCCTGGCAGCGATTACGAGCATACACCAAGTACCGTGTGGGACGTCTCCTTTGAAAAGTTGACCGAGATCTCCACCCGCCTTCTGAACTTGCTGTCATTCTTTGACCCGGATGGTATCTCTGAGGATATCTTGTTGCAAGGTTCTCGGGATATCCATGATGAATTTTCTTTTCTCTCAGACGAAATGGAGTAAGTGACAACCTGCTATCTTCAAAGCTCGGCGCTAATGTTGTCTTCATAGCCTCGGTGATGCATCGGAGGACCTCCTCCGGGCAGCTCTCGTCAACCGAGCAAGCGACTTGGCAATCCTTTCAATCCATCGGTTAGTGCAGTCAGCGGTTCAGAAGAGGCTCAGTGAGTCGGAGAGCATCAAGTACTTTGACGCTGTTGTCCACATGCTCTGCTGGGGGTTCCCAGATCACTCGAGCATGGATATTGGTCATCAAATTGCAGCTTGGACGCGATGCGAGAACTGCCTGCCTCATGTCAACCATCTTGTCCAACTCGCTAAACACCAGAAAAAGAGTCCAGGAGATCGACAAAAGTATGCTGATCTCCTGCTGAGATGCAGTTGGTGAGTATAATTAGCCCAAGCCCTGCACTCTTACTGATGTATATCTATGTAGGTACCTCTACGAGAGCGAGATGTACATTGTCGCCCGAGGAATGGTGGACCAAGCAATCTCGACCTTCGAAGACAAGACAACCCTGGAATATGCAAGCGCTATCGACCTTGGTGGCCTCATTGCCTTGGATCTGGCCCAACCTGCCAAGGCCCTGGAGCCCTTCACACGTGCCCTGGAGATACGTAAGGCCAGACTTGGGCCGGAGGACCCTTTCATCGCATATAGTCTCAACAACGTGGCTCTGGCATACACTGAGATGGGTGAATTGGAGCTCGCCTACACAGCACACCAAGAGGCGATTCGTCTTAGGCTCAAGGCCAACAGCGATAGGATCGGCAACTCGTACAGTAACATGTCGAGTCTTCTGCTTCGTATGGGCCGCCCTGACGAAGCCGAGGAGATGCTTGCCAGATGCCCTTCCCTGAAAGACTTTACTGATGGCACCTTCCTCAACACCGGGAATCCCCGTTTCTCTGGCGATATGGTCTTGTTGTCTCGTATTCGCCTTGCCCAGGGGCGGTCAACCGATGCCTTGAGACTGGCGTCAAAGGCTTTGGTTTTCCGTCGAAAGCTACTCGGAAACCGACTCAAGACATGTGACTCGCAGTACGATGTCGCTTCCATGTTACTAAAGGAGGGCCATGTGAGCTCAGCGATGTAAGTGCTCTATTTCTCGAAACCAGTGCGTGAATACGCCTCTGATCCACCATCTAGGCAACTTCTCGAAGAAGTGGTCGGCATATCTGAGACCTTTGTCAAGGGAGAGGGTCAACGAGCTCGAGCCTTGTACAAGCTCACAGAAATCTATGCAGACAGAGGCATGCAAGCTGAATCAAATGCCTGCAGGGAAAATGCATTGAGTCTGCGAGCGGCACTAAGGCCAGAACTCAAGGATGCTCCATTCGAAGAAGCTGAATTCTCTAAATTATGTCTATGGATGCTGTGGTAAAGAGAACTCGTATATTCACTAGGCTCAGTAATTATTTTAGCGGACCATCTTCAAACATCCTACGTAGACACATTTCGCAGGGGTATAGACGAGGAAACGTCGCAGCTGGTAGACCAGGCTACCAAATCCCTGGGGATTTGCTCATCGAGCGAAGCTCTTCAACCCGTAGATTGGTCTCATCGATGGTCAATGCAACCTTCTGCTTCTTTGTGAGCTCATTCATCACCGACCGAAGTGCTGTCTTTCGAATGGTACAGTCAGAGCGCCAGACGAAATCGGTTGATCGTGTTGTACTGAGTGCCCCCCCTTTGGGCTTCCATTCAAAAGGATGCTTTTCTCTTAGTCTTTAAATAAATCATCAAGGCTATCATAAGGTAGCACAAGACTTAGGTAGTGCCTAGTAGAGTTTAATAATAAAGCTATATTAGGATTTAATTATTCTATGATGACTTATTAATGTATTTATCTATGCTTTACTAGGTCTTATGATTCTTTCGCGTCATCTCACTTAGCAATGTGTTAGAGACAGAATTGCCTATTTCGGCCAATTCTCCGATCTGGCGGCTGTCCTGCCTGCTAATTGGCTCGTTTATCTGCCTCGTGCCCCGGCAATGCACCCACCCACCATCAATGGAATCAATGTACAGATAACCTACTAGAGAGGTCTATAGAAATCGGTTTTGCTTTTTTATTTCTTCATCTTTTCTCTCTCTTCTTTTCCTACGCCGTAGATCATCATCGTCTGCTAGGTTATGGTTAATTTCTGCTCTTTCTTATTGACGTCGCAGTAAGCAGTGCCGTTTCTCCATGGTCGTTGCCAGGTAGGTAGTTGGTTGTTGATGATGAACCAGTGTGAATACATATGGATCGCTTGGAGATTTTATCACCTTGCAGGTTGACGTCATCGACGTAGCATGCTCACCTTCCCTGCTTACACCATCAACCACCACCACCTTCCCCCGCCACCCATCGAAATAACAAAAATTAACAACAAAATTAGCAGGGCTCTTTGAGGTCCCCCGCGGGTTTGATTCCCAGATTACGCATCAGAAGGCGCTGAGAAGCGTCGTCTACCTTTTGCAAATCGTTTCTTTTTGTTCCTGGCTTGTTGTGTGGGTGGTGAGCCCCGATACATAGACATGATTGTGATATATACTACCGCTTAGACAATGGTTGTGGCGGTCTCCTCCTCTGCCATTTCCGTGCCAATCACCCCTTCAATCTTCTCCTCGTCTAGCGTGCGTCCGTGGAGACCAACTTCGGTCTCACCGAATGAGTCCACAACCTTCTTGTAGGCGGGGACAAAGTTGACGCAGAGGGGGTACGTCCAAGCCGCCACAAAGAACATCATGGGGACAACCATACACATACCAATTCCATGCCTATCCGCAACCGCTCCCGTCAGAGGCGGGACACAAGCACCGCCAACAACGCCGCCGACGATGAAGCCACTGCCTCGCTTGGTGTGCCGCCCAAGACCCCTCATGCCCAGCGCAACGATGGTGGGGAAGCAGATGGACTCGAAGAACAGGACGACGTAGAGGAAGGATATACCAGCGTTCTGGCGCTGTGTAATCGGCGGGCCGATGAAGATGATACACATGGTTAGGAAGACGAGGAAGATCTTTCTCGGCTTCCAGTATTGCATGATGAAACTGCCAAAGAATCGACCGACAGCAAAGGCCGCCTGGGCACCGGAAAAGAACCTGGCACCGTCCGCGTCCAACGTGTTATCGCGGGTTTCGGTGGCGAAGTTGATGAAGAAACTCGCAATGGCGACCTGCGCGCCAGTGTAGCAGAACTGGGCGAACGAGGCATGGAAGAGCTTGTACTGTTTCCAGAAGGGCTTCTGGTCAGCGTCTGCATGTGTTTCCTGGGCTTGAAACTCCATATCTGAGAGCGCCATTGTTAGCCGATTGGGCGAGACTTTCAACCAGATGTCAACATACCTGCGTCAGTGATCTCTGGAATCTTGGATACTAGAAAGAGTACAGCCAGGAGCAGCACGAAGACGGCGATGGAAAGATAGACCCATTGCACGTTGGCCAGCGCCTTGTCATCGTCAAAGTTGAAGAAGACATATGAGCCCAGCACAGGAGCGATGACGGTGCCGATACCGTTGAAGGCCTGGGAGATGTTGATGCGGATTTCCGAGTATCGGGGCGGGCCGCAAACTGTACGTGTCAGATGGATGCGACACGGATGACCAAGTTACCAGTCTTACCAGTGATGAAAGGGTTTGCCGCCGTCTCCAGCGAACCAAGACCGTTTCCGATGATAAAGATTGAGGCACAGAAGCCACCGAATGACTTGGCCTTGATGCAAGGAATAGCAATCAGGGCGCCAACGGCGTACAGGCAGAGTCCCCAGATGAAGACGGCCTTGTATGAGTAGTGACGGAGGATCCACGCAGCATGTCCCAGCGACGCGAGAGGGTAGGCACTGAAACTGGTCAGTCATTGAATGGGAGAGAGTCAAGCAAGGCACGCATACCCAAAGTAGGCGGCTTGTAGTCCGGCTGATCGAGCACGGGTAATGTCCAGAGTCACCTGGAAATGCTTGTTGAGGGTGTCGAGGAGGCCGTAACTGAAGCCCCAGAGGAAGAAGAGGACGGTGACGAGGGCAATGGGCCAGATGGACTCTCGCACCGAGAGCTCGGCGGCCTTGGTCAGCCTGCTGTCCGAGACCTTGAGGGAGCGGTCCTTGAGGAACTTTTTGACACCCATGGTTAACACTTGTGATTGATCACAGGCAATGCTTCATCCAAGAGTTGGAGAGACGAGATTGAGCACGAGAAGAGTGGGACAGGCGGGTATTTGATTCAAGGCCCAACCCAACGCTCGAGCATCTGCCGTCTCGCATGCTCGGCCGGTTGGCAGCCGGGCACACTTTCGGCCATTCTCGCGTTATCTGTGTGACACATAAACAACCACTCTGGCACTCTCAACGAGGATGGTAGCATCAAGGGGCCCACGCTGGTGACCCCATGGGGAAAGAAGAGCGCTTCACGTCCCCACAAGCCGACGCCGCGAGCTTGTTTTGACTCGCGAGGCGTGTTGGAGAAACCTGGGGACAGGCGCTGCGGGGGAGGATCCCCGGTTGAGATGAGTGAAATGATTGGTGAGGGACACACCCTTCGAGATAATGATAGCCCGAGAGGGATGGAGCCCCGTCTGGTTTAATGGCCTGGGGTTTGCGGGGCGCGTTAGAGTTGGGGATATCTGGACGGGTTGTGGCGCGATATTGGGGAGGGAGCAGGAGATCGTGGAGGCGCTGTGTCTCTCTTCAAGTTAGATGCTCAACTTGGGGTTATATGGCTGGGGTATCTATACTGGGTACGGAGTATTACTTGTTGGGGACTCTTCCTTACCAACTTCTCCCCTTCTCTTGACCAAGGATAAGGATGTTGTTGCTCCGGTGCTAGCCAAACCCAAAACCAACCAACCATGCCATACGTGGTGCGTAACATGTCGATCGGCAACCTACCTCGGCATTCGCCATTCTACAGTTGTTCCAGAAGGCGGGCGTGTCTCTCCCGGTCTTGATAACCTATTTTCGCCACGTTACAGATGATCCCCCCCACAGGTTCTCTGGCAGCCCAAGATTGGGCTCGTAACGCAGAAATTAACTCAGATTGCATTCAGTGACAGCTGCTTGTTTCTGTGCGGCCTGCCCGTAGAGTAGTATTTAGCCGGGCAGTGTTGGTCATTATGTGTGGCTCGTTATTACTTGTATATCCCGATCCAAGTCGAATCCATCGGGCGGCGTAATTCATCCACCAGTATGCGGTGTGACTTGGTTCGGCTGCATGCAGATGCGTATTCTCAGCAATAAGAACAATCTACCTTGAGTACGGACAATGCCGTTGTCATGAGGCAAAGCCAAGACACATAGGTAGCGACAGAGCTCATTCGTTGGTCAATGGATGCTTCTACTGGCGACTGACAAAAGCATTGCCTCTTGCCAAACAACCGCAACTACCTACAGTTCCCTGTACATTTGGCGAGCATCATTCGACCATTTCCTTTGTCGGGGCTGGAGACCTCAAATCAGGCACGACTAAGACCATAGAGAGCTTTGTGAACAAGTGTTCGCGTACTGTCTAGCTTCAGTGCTAGGAACAGACCAGCCGGTTACAACGAGTTTCATTCTGCAGCTCCCAATGTTCGAAAACATGGAGGCGTTTAGACAATGTTCAGTCCAAGAAATGATATACAACGCTATTGTCTGTTTGCAGCTCATTCGTACATAACAATGCAGGAACCCTGACAAGACCTGTTCTCTTGGCCAAGACAATTCAAGTCATCAACAAGAGAAACCAAAACTCGGCGCCATGGAGAGCGAAACTAACCTCGACATGACTCTGCAAGTGTCAGAGTCATCTCCCAGCAGCAACACCGGTTTTCTCAGCCTACCATCGGAAATCATCCTCTGGATCCAAGAAGAGTATCTGCCCTGGGAAGACACTAGAAGTCTCATCCTGACGTGCTCTCGCTTCTTTCAGCTCTGCAAACCGTACTTTTACCGCGGCGGGGGGTTCGTCGCATTCCGCCGCGCCGTTTCGTTGGCAGACTTGGAGTTCATGCAGCGATGCGCAAGCTACAACGCTGCACCCGTCGTCACTTGGAGAACCGAGTACGGTGAGTATAGCCTCAGAGTAGATGCAGGACTCCCTGTTCCAGCTGCTTCTCCTGAGTGCGGATGTGGAGATATGTGCGCTCAACACCCTCACATCAAGCACAGGCCCGTCGACTTACTCATGATCAGCCTCGAGCGAGATCAAATCTCGGCAGCCCAATGCCTCGAGGCGTTGCAGTGGCTCGCAAATAAGGGCTTCGACTTGTACCACGCCTTCCATCATCATCGACAGGAGGGTCCCAAGCCTTCACAGTATGTCATCAACAGGATCAAACGGGTTCCCACCGGATTCTTGAATATGCTCCAGCTAACATCCAACAGGACCAAGCTTGCAGGACTCGCCCGCATCATCCGCTTCCTCAGCCGGGAAGGCCTCACCATCTACAAGGTTCTCGAGACAGGTAAGCGCCTTGTGCCAAGAGAGGAAAACTACACGCTGTACGTGCCCATGAGCTCTACTACCAAACAAGTAATGGAGCTCATGATGCGATCATCTTGTCCGCCATATATCCTGGAGCGCTTTGCCATGCAGATGTTCCGCGGGGGACTGCCTCTAAACTCCGACATGGGCATCGCGGCTCCTCCAATCGAGTTGTACGGTTTCCAGTGGAAGCGGGGTGTTTACAACTGGGTCATGGCGACGAGAATGAGGACCTGGCTTAACACCTTCTACGATGACCTCTTTGACCCCCAGGCATGGAAGCCGGCATACGTAGGCGAGATGGGAGATATCCTCGAGGCCAAGATCCAAGTGCTCGATACATACGCAGGCATCACATTCAACGAGAAAAGGATTCCTCGAGGCCATCCTCGCCGGCATCCGCGGCATCGAGGCCAGGGAGCGCGCATGCGGTGCCCTGTTTGCCGAGATCGACGGACTGCAATGCTGGTACGAGCTTTGCATGTCGGTACACGAGTTTGTAAAGAGCCGCCAGCTTCCAGAGAGAAACTCGCCATTGCGAATGCCCAGACTGCATGAGTTCCAAACTGGTCTGCATTGGGATCCCCAGCTTGCCTGGTTCAACGCCCGTCAAAAGATGGCTGAGGCGAGGTTTGAGAAATGGGGAACACCCATTCCTGAGGAGTATGAGCAGATTGAGACTCCGACAGATGCGCCTAATGACTCGGAGCGGCCCAAGTGGTACGAGATGCCCATGGACAAGTGGCATCGCAGGATCTGGCCCAGAGAGGAGCTGTAACGTTGTAGATGTAGATCAGATAGACTTGTTTTGCTGATGCAGGCGCTAGCTTTGAGTAGCATAGACTAGGTTGTGAGTTTCTTGATTCAATAGACATTCTTCATCTTGACTTGGCCTTGACCCTAATCCCGACAATGTCGATGGCAGTTGCCAACAGTTTGTTCGTGTGTGCGTGAGTTGAAACACCATGTCAGTTATCTCGCTAGAGCATCTTTGTGTATCATTCGCCCCGTTGATGCAGTTTCTGTAAATGATTGTCGGCTAGTTGCTTAAGCCACTTATCTATATTTATGACGCTTTTAGCAAACATTTGGCTCGATGTACTGCAATGTACAGCCTGTCTTGGTTGAGAAAATGTCAACCTACGTCAATCAGTTGACTAGGCTGAAACTCGACAACACCGGACGTGCAAATGTGATAATTGGAATCCCAACATTTATTGTGAGATTTCATGGGGTTTCCTTGATAGGCATGGGTGCACAATGGCTTTGTCGTTCAAGACCAACCGCCTGCTTTGTCAATAACCGCTACTCGACTGTCCGAGACACTATCCCCATTCAAGATTGGAGCTAAACTTGGCATTCACCTTTGGGCGCCTGTTCAAGACTTTGTTCCGTCTTGTCCCCAGGATACTGCGCCGCAAGGGACAAAAGAACAAGTCTTTGTGATGGTTCAAGACTCGTTATAATATCCCCTGGTTCACATAACTTGTTCTTTCCTGTTTGGAGCACATTCAAGGCTTCAGGGGGTATAAGTAGATGCTATTAAGACAGTCGAGTTTAAGTATCAAAACCGGCTGGATACAACAATCGATCCGATACCACTCGAACATCGGATAAAAACCGACAACATGGAAAACGCTACTTTTCTTCCCCAAGCCCCTGGAGCCATCAGGCCCCTACAGAGGAGCCGACTGCTCCAGCTACCCGCCGAGATCCTCATCCATATCGCAGAGGATGAAAGCCTCGAAAAGGAGGACCTGAGAAGCTTGGCCTTGACCTCTTCTCGCCTCTCCAACGTTGCCACGGTACCCTTTTACCGCGCCGACAATTTCTTCACTTTCTCTCAGGCCATCAGAGATGCCGACGTGGGCATGTTGGAACGATGTAAGCGGTTCGGAGCCATGCCTCCCTGTATCTTCAAGGAAAACTTCCCATGTAGGTGTATTGCCTACAGAACAACCACCCATACCACGCCGCTCCGCCTTCTCGCGGAGAACTTGATCGAGGACGAGGGCTCAGCTCTAGCGTGCCTCGACGTCCTGCGATGGTTGCTCGCCAACTTTCATGGCTCAGAGGGCTGCGCCCCGGGCTCCGACAAAGTCGCCTTCATTGATCCCGTCCTGACTAACCTTTTGCAGGACAATACGGTTGGCACGGAGAAGGTCAAGGTCATTTGCGAGATGACCCAACTCCTGGTCAGCGCCGGATATGGATTCCGTTTCACTCTGAATCGTGACAAGCCCCTCTCCCAGGCTCCAGCAGATTTCCATCTGCCATTGTTCTTTTTCAGCCCAGGCACCTATGACACCTGCCACATAGTAGAGCTCGCCATCAAGTCTCACTGCCCGCCGTCCTTTCTCGAACTGGTGCTGCAAGAGTTTCAGCGTCGGCGCCATCAAGTCACCGATCCCGATTGTGAGAGCTATCAGATGCTCGATGCCTGGATCTCTCGAGGCCAGCCCGCCTGGTTCCTGCAGACAGACATGAGGAGCCTGCTAGCAGTCTTGCATGCTGACCTCGTGGACCCGCTGACGGGCTGGGAGGAAGCATATCCTGGTGAGGTGGCTGACATTTTCGAACGCAAGATCGAGTTGCTGACCAGGTATGGGACTGTGGACACCAACGAACGAAAGCTCCTCGACGCCGTTCTAGGCACTCTTCGCGAAATCGCCGCCAAAGGCATCCGAGACAGCAAAGACTGCTGGGTGAAGCTCTGCCTGTCAGTCCAGCCCTTTGCTGCAGACCCCGAGATGCTGGAGCCCGATTTTGACCCCTATCTAGGTACAAACCCGACGAGGCTGCATCGTTTCGAGATTGACCAAAACTGGGATCCGTGGAGGGGATGGCACGTCAATCAAGAGCTCCACAGCCTCTGGGTGAGCTTGCGTGAGCCTTTGAATGACTTTGCCAATGGAACCCTCATCCAACTAGGCAGGTACTCTCTGATGCCGAGATGGCACCACGTCAACCTGGACGAGTGGTTTGACATGGTTGCAGAGTTGCGTATCGAGTGGCAGTTTAAAGGCCCCTGGGACATGGAAATTCACTATGAATGATGGTGACTTGGACGCTGCACTGTTCTCATCTGTTTATGTTTAAGAAAATAAGTATCCGTCAATTGAAAAGGTAAGTTAACTTACCAAGTTAAATATCCTGCCATGATTGGTAGACAGCTCTCGTGAACTCTGTTATGCATGTCCACAGGCGTGACGCTAATTCTCTCAACTCCCAACAGGTAATTCTCGCGAATGTTAGACTAGTGCCAACAGCATCTGCATCTCGGCTGTAAGCATCCCACTTCCCGTTCATGGACTATAGCCAGCTGCCATCTACGGACTCGGTCGGCCCCATTGTTAGCCCGTGTGCCCGGTTGGCAGTTCCCTCCGCAATTGGACGTCGTGTCTCTATCGTAGCATCTAAATGGAGTTAACCCCCACTAAAACCGGTCGTCTCTTGCTTCGCTTGACCCTCCCCGGGTTCCGCGTCTCTGGGGTTTGCTGCTTGCCGTGAAAGAGAGTCGTATCCTGTCCAACGACCTTCCCGCGTCCCCCTCCTTCTTTGGATAATCTCGCAGATTCTCTCCGTTGTTCACCGTCGCCAGCAGAACAGAACCAGCCGCCATGGCGAATCAGGAAGAGCAAGAACCCACTGCCGCTTCAGCTGCTGCACCCACTGAAAGTGCCGGCGCCACAGCAGCTCCAGCTGCCACACCACACCCCGCTCCCTCTCCATCTCCGTCTCCATCCTCCCCCACCCGTCAACCTGAGCTTATTCCCGCCGACGACCCTGAAGTATGTTTGCTTTTTGACCTTTGCAATTGGATGACCAGTAATAACATGGGTGTGGGATGGCCACGATGGCATCGACGACGACTCGGCTCTTGGGTCTGATGCGTGAGTATCGCCAAGCCGACACACCTTCAGCTTCCGCCGACTAACACCTTCAACAGCCAAAGCTCGACGGCCTCGGTGACAGCCAGTATCCTCGAGTACAGAACCATCCAAGGACGAACCTACCACAGCGACCGTTATCCGACCGAGTACTTCACCCCCAACGACGAGCAGCAACTCAAGTCTGTCGACATCACCCACCATTACCTCAACCTTCTCCTCGGCGACAATCTCTACCTGGCGCCCATCCCCAACGATGTCCAGGTTCGATCCAGGTTCGCTCCCAGCTGGATATTGACTGATCGCGCACCCAACAGAGAGTCCTTGATGTCGGTACCGGCTCCGGTATCTGGGCCATGTATGCCTCTCCCTCCGTCCCCCTCTAGACTTCAATTGACTGAGCGCAGCGACTTCGCCGACCAATTTCCCAACACCGAGGTCATCGGCTCTGACCTATCGCCTTGTCAGCCTCAATGGGTCTTTCCAAACGTCAAGTTTGAGATCCACGATGCCACTCTAGCATGGACCTGGAAGGACAACTCCTTTGACTTCGTCCACATCCGCTACCTCTTCGGCGCCATCCAGGACTGGAACGCCCTCTTCAATGAGGCCTACCGCTGCTGCGCCCCTGGCGGATGGGCCCAATCCTGTGAGGCTGATGTGCACTTCTACTCCGACGACGGCACCACCGAGAGCGAACCTGTTCTCAAGACGTGGGCCAGGCTGTATGAGGAAGGCGGCAAGGCCATGGGGAGGCCCTTCTTTCTTCTGCAGGATCAGCTGCAGGAGAAGGGCTTCAACGAGGCTGGCTTCACCGATATCAAAGTGGTTGACTACAAGGTAAGCCACCCACTCGACGTGATCTCTTGATCGCGCTATATCGCTGCTAACACAATGACTCGACAGCTTCCTGTCGGCGGCTGGCCCAAGAATCCAGAGCTCGCCCAGGTAGGCCAGTTCGTCAAGCTGACCTTGGAGAATGACCTCGAGGGTACGTCTTCGCGTCATGTTGGGATCGCTTCTCGATGATACTGACAGCGTCAGCAGGCTATACCCTTCTTCTCTGGCACAACGTACTCAACTGGCCCAAGGACAACTATCAACTCTTCCTCATGGGCATGCGCAAAGCCCTGCGCAATCGCAAGATCCACTCGTACATGGTGGTTCGCTATGTCTACGCCCGTAAGCCCGAGGCTTAAGCAAGCTGTAAACGAGTAGATAGATTTCGGCTGAGATTTGGCATGCGTGGTAATGATTGATGACTAGTTGGGAACATGTGCTTTGCTGTGAAGCTCGTGAAGATAGGACCGAGGGTGGGGACATCTCTTGGACCAGGCAGAAAGGGAGGCAGGAGTGAAATCCGAGTGCCTGATTGAAGCGCAGCGCACTCGCGGCGGTCGTGAAGGCAAGGAGCCTAACTTCAGCATAAAAGCGCGGCACAGCGCGTCGGGCAAGCTGCGACGTCACAGCAACTGGGCTGTCGCGTCGAAAGGAAAGGCATGCACCATTGCCACTCGAGCCTCGCCACATTCTGACATCACAAACTTCTTCCTCACTTCCAGGGCAAGCCCCAGGCAGTAATGAAAAAGAAAAGGAAACACGCCTGTCAGACGTCCATCAACACCCACCCAGACCGCGCGCCCGAAGGCAGACCACAGCCTGGGTCGAGATCATCAAGAGAAAAACACTCTCTATACAGTAGCTGCTCAAGGCAACTACCGCCATCCTTGCGGACAGAGCGAGAGGACCAAGGTATTCACTCTAGGGTGTCGAGGATATGCACTCATCAACCAGGGTGGGATCTGTGGCTCTTTTAGGGAACCAAGAGAAGGTCGAATACTATAGAAATGATTCTCCTGTTGGAGTGGTTAGCAAGGCTGAGAAGGAGTGGGAGAGCAAGCGAGCAGGTGCCACAGTGAGGCGCTTCCAAAAGCTCGAGTCGCAAAGAAATCGTTTGCGATCATGGGCATGAGGAGAGCGCTTCAGGCTGTGGAGTGCTGCTGGTAGGGGTGCACATACTGAAGTATTGTCGACGTGAAGAAGAAAGAAAAAAAAGTCCAAACCGTGGGAGGAAGGGCGAGACTTTATACTGGAAGAGTGGGGCTCCTGGATCACTCCCACTCACCGCCTAAAAGTTTTTGATCCGGCAGAATTCTGCGTGCGACGCCGTGCAAAAGGAATTTTAGTGGGGCGCCCTGCGGCTGAAAAATTACTGCCGAGACGCTAATTGGCAGCGGGCCCAGGCAAGCAGCTCCGCTGTGGACAGCATGCAACCACTCTCGTCGAGCGTGAATGAGAAGGGGCTGGTCGAGATGCTTCGTGCCTGCCAGACAAAGTGGATTTGCGACGAAATTTTCTTTCACTTTCCCACGGAGCGAGTCACGTTTGGCCGGCGGTGAGAAAGACACCGAGATGAAGGGATCCATTCGGCGTCGATTGCCCGAGCAAAAGTGAGGCTGCACCAATGGTTTGCTCTGCATTTGCTTTCCGAGACACGGCAGGCAACACGGCGTCGGACGTAGAGACACTTGCCCTTCGGCGTCGGAGCCAGAAAGGAGACGGTCCGGCGGCCTGTTGTCTCCGAAGGACGGGCGTCGGAACCCGACGGCAGGCAAACGCCGTCGGTTGATATTGGTGACTTGTGTGTCCGACTGGCGTTAGCATCCGATGCACACGGCCTTGTGCCGTAATCACGGTGTCTGTATGATCCACAGATTTGTGCATTGATTTATGTGAAAGCATGTGCCTGTACTTGAACATTGCATTGGAACACCCACCAAATGCACAAACATGACGGTGATCCTTTATTCACCATGTCCTCTAGGCACCGTCACAAACGGAATGCATGGGTACGGTATTGCCTCCGTATGGTTCCTGCGATAAGAGCCCAATGCTTTCGTGACACCAGCCTCTGATGGCGCCCTACCTTGTAGTATGCCCTTCCCCAGATACCGTGTTTATTGAAAAGCTAGCTGCTCCATACGAGTTCATCTCAGGTGGGTGGGTTAAAGACGCAGTGAATATGAGCTTAGGCTAAGTGTTTTGCACCCCCCGGCACGTTGATTAGGTACACACGGCCTGAAGTGAGTTAAAAATGCAGTGAAGTTGAGAGGCTCTGGACACGGAGTTTGCTGTTTCCGCGTACATACGGAGTATAGGGCGCACATAATAGAAGCTTGGTAGTTGGGTGTGGGATATTCGCTACCCTATAGGCATGAATATGAATATCTACGACACATGTCTCCAACTTCCCTCCTATATATCACTTCCTTAGTAACTACTATTAAGGAAGTTACCTAGATACCTATTAAAATACTAATAGCGTGATAACTACTATAAATAATAAGGCTATTATAGCTAAGACTTTAATCTTAACTAGAGCTAATACTCTTAGTAATACTAGCTAAAAGGTAAGAAAAGTCTTTTTTTAAAGCGCTCTAAGTATTAATAAAAAAGTTATTACTTTTTATAGAGATAAGACTACTTAATTAATAATATATAGCCTAAAAAAGAATTCTAATTAATAAATTAGCCTAATTAGTA
>JAADYS010002257.1:0-15219 GCA_012931995.1 Fusarium albosuccineum | reverse complement strand
TATAGCTATAGTTTACCTTACTTTACCTAGCCTTAACTATTAGTAGCCTATTTATATATACTTAGAGAAATTAAGCACTTATATTATTATTATAAGCAACTGTCATTTTAGCCACATCGCCAACCATCTACCTTGGGAGTCTTTGATTCCTGCGTGGCAAGTGCGGCGCATTTGCCTTTGCTGGATGTGCTCTGATAAATGAAGTTCGCGAGGTGACGGAAACGCAAATAGTCAACTCCGTTTTCCCGTTTAAAACTTTGGAAAGCAACAATGAACAACATCGGATATCAAAGGCATCCACAGATCCACAGTTGGCAGGAACGGATACTATCCGTCGCACCGTGACACAAGATCGGATGGCCGCCCGACAAGTCGGAGGTCGGGCGCCACCCCCGAACACCCCACCACATACCGGGCGCGTACCCCGAGAGGAGATGAGCGGACTACGAACCGTGCATTAAAGCAAGACAAAAAGGAGAACCGTTTCATAAGTTTCCAGATGCTACGCGCCTTTCGACTCACCGCACCTCTTTTCCGTTTCAACATGTCTGCACAAAAGTCCGTCTTTGCTGCCGCGGAATACATCCCGCCGGATCCCATCTTCGAGGTCACCAAGCGGTACAATGCGGATCAGTTTCCCAAGAAGGTGAATCTGGGGCAGGGTACTTATCGTGATGAGAATGCTCAGCCTTGGGTCTTGCCATCTGTGCGGGCGGCTGAGAAGTTGATTGTTGACCCTGGACATGAGTATCTTCCCATTGAGGGTCTGCAGAGCTTTCGTGATGAAGCTACCAAGCTGTTGTTTCACGACACAGCAGCACTGAAGGAGAACAGGGTAGGTCAACACTTGGAAGGATCTGAGGATTTCTGCATGTACTTACAATAGCCAAGATTGCTTCGTGCCAATCCATCTCTGGAACTGGATCTCTGCTTCTGGTTGGCCTCGCCCTCAAGAAGGCGCAGGCTGGTATTGAGAATATTCTCATTACCGACCCTACATGGTCAAATCATGACCTGCTCTTCAGGTCTATTGGCTACTCAATCACAAAATTGCCCTACTACAAAGACCGTGCTTTCGACTATGAGGGCTTCATGAAGACCCTCAAGGCTGCCGATAAGCGCTCAGCAGTCGTACTCCACGCTTGCGCTCATAATCCTACCGGCTGCGATCCTACCCGAGAACAGTGGAAGGAGATTGCTGCCGTCATCAAGGAGAACGGAATTTACCCTATTATCGACTCTGCGTATCTCGGCTTCAACTCTGGATCCTATGACGAAGATGCCTGGGCCATCCGTTATCTCATCGAAGATTTGGGTCTGGAAGTGGCTGTTGGCATGTCGTTTGCCAAGAACATGGGCCTATACGGCGAGCGTGTTGGACTCACAGCCTTTGTGACGAGCTCAGCAGACACTAAGCGAACCGCCTTCTCGCTCCTCCAAAACGCCCAGCGTCAAACGGTATCGAATCCTCCCGTCTATGGTGCCCGAATCGCCGCCACTGTGCTGAGCAACCCAGAGTGTTTGAAGCAGTGGCAACAAGATCTCGTCACCATGTCATCGAGAATCCGATCAATGCGGCAGAAACTCTACGATGAGCTCGTTCGCCTCCAAACACCCGGAGACTGGTCTCACATCATTAACCAGACTGGCATGTTTGGTTACACGGGAATCAGCAAGCCACAAATTGAGCGTCTTGAAGGTTTGAAATATGGCCCTTGACTCGTCCACGGCAGCTAATATGACTCACAGAGCACTACCACATTTACATGGCAAACACATCAAGAATATCTCTGGCAGGTCTAAACGAGAAGAACGTGGAGTACGTGGCGAAATCATTGGATGAGGTAGTCCGAACCGTGTAGTAGAAAACAGTCAAATCAGAAGCCTAGATAGAAACTCGGAACAATGAGGGTTACGTCTACAAACCAGATTACGTGAATATGTGTCAGTGAAATGTTATCATCGCCACTTTTTGATGCCCGATAAGTGAAGGACGCTTTGACATCGGCGATTTACTGTCCAGACTCCAGGGTTTCTCAAGAAACGGGGTCCTCGCGACTCCGAGACAGGAAGGGTTTCGACGGCAATGGTCCCTTAGCGTTTAGCCATACATGGGAGATCCAGATTCCCGAGACACGAGAATATTCTCCTGCAGGGCCCCTGAGGTCAGGTGGGCGACTAAGACTGTGACCTACGGGGGCATGGTGATCTATCAACTGGCTTTGCCGCTTCCAGCCGTTGACGATGCCCCTGTTGGGTCAAGTTAGCCTCACCCTGACTGTCATCCCATGATGATTACGCTTCCGGGACAAATCATAGGGCCGGGACGGGCTTCTAGCGTAGGCCGAATCTACACAAGCGAGGCCACCCTCTCCAGAGCCAACACATGGCATATCAGAGGCCCCCATCACCGTCCCCTCCGATTTCCGGATCTAGACTAGGACTTACAGCTTGCGATAAGTCTGGCGCTAAAACAAAGGCAACGGTGCCCTTCCCGGTTCGAGATCGGGTGGCGGCGACGAGGCTTTGATGGTGACGACCAATGACCCACGTGGGGTTAGTTCCCTCCCTCCCTCGCAGCGTCGGCACCCGCTCCGCCTCGCGGAGATCGTGGGATCCAGACCCTCGCCCAGAAACGCCTTCATAGTTCTAGATATGCCGATGACGGTCATATGCGCTGGTTTGATACGGCCTTTGATGAGGCCATGTGACAACCTACACGCTTACCCCGCTCCCCAGACTCCCCGCGCTATCGTCAACAGCATCGGTTGGGGAGCCGATAAGTTGCGAGGCAACAGCAGCCCAAGAGATAGATTAGAGTTAAAGATGCTGAGTTTCTTGCTGTAAATCTACTTTGTTCTCGTCAACTCAAGCCAAAGCCTTCGTCTGTCTTCCATCCTGCACTGCATTCACTCACGACATGGCAACCACTCTGTCTGGCAACATCACTATCACCAGTTCCAGGGCAGCCCGGAACTTGACTCTCCCGCTGAAGGGATCTCGACCCAAGACACGGCGAGAGAGTCTTGTTCGCCTGCACCGCTGTTCTTCTTCTACCACCACTCTTGAAGCTACTCGGGCAGCTACCACCATCACCCGACCATCAGACTCTCCCTTATCAGAACTCCCCAACATCGTGTTATGGCGATCTCTCGTCATCAACGCCGTATCCTCAAGACCATGGCTTCTGGTCCCCTCTCTCGCCCTCCTCATGAAGCTCTCCCGACCAGGAAACCCTTTCCTGTTCAACGTTGAGCGGAATCCCCTCCTCCGTTCGGCCCTGAAGCAAACATTCTACAAGCAATTCTGCGCAGGCGAGACAGGGGTTGAGACGCAGGATACGATGAAGCAGCTGCAGGACATGGGTTTCCGCGGCACAATCCTCACATACGCCAAGGAGACTGTCTTTGATCATCACACAAACGAGGAGCTTGGCCTTGGCGTTGATGCCTCGTGCAAGGGAGAGGCGAAATGGAGCGAGAGCATTGAGGCGTGGCGAGACGGAACCCTCAGAACCGTCGAGCTGCTAAGAGAGGGCGATCAATTGGCCGTCAAGTAAGTCGGATGCAGGTACCCCTGTCGATAGCCAGAAACTAACGATTCGCTAGACTGACCGGAGCTGGACCCTCGGTCTGTGAGGCCTTCGCCAATGGAGCGATACCCCCCAAGCAATTCCTGGAGGCTCTCGATGAAATCTCCCAAAAGTGCAAAGACCGTGGTGCCTACATCCTGATTGATGCCGAATCTCAGCACTACCAATGGGGCATCTTCCGTGTTGGAATGGATCTGCAGCGCAAGTTCAACCGCGACGGCCAGGCTGTTCTGTACAACACATACCAGGCTTATCTCAAGAGCACCCCCGACACCCTCTCCAAGCATCTCGGTATCGCCCTCGAGGAGGGCTTCACGCTGGGTGTCAAGGTTGTGCGTGGCGCTTACATGTCGTCTGACCCCCGCAACCTGATCCACGACACCAAGGAGGACACGGACAAGGGCTACAACGATATCGCCCAGGGCGTCCTGCGCCAGGAGTTTGGTGGATTCGGCGGTAGCAGCCCCCGTCCTTTCCCCTCTGCCATGCTGCTCCTGGCCAGTCACAACAAGGAGAGCCTGGTAGCGGCGCATGCGACGCACCAGCAGCGCACCAAGGCCCAACTGCCGACGGTGCCGGTCAAGTTCGCGCAGCTGCACGGCATGAGCGACGAGGTCAGCTTCGGGCTGCTCAAGCTCAAGGACGATGCAGGGGTGGCCCCGGAGGTCTACAAGTGCTCCACCTGGGGTACATTGGCCGAGTGCATGGCCTATCTGACCCGCCGCGGCATGGAGAACCGGGATGCGGCGTCGCGGACGCGGGATGAGTACTCGGCCTTGAAGTCGGAGGCCTGGAGGAGACTTGCATTCTGGCGATGAATTGAGCGTGTGATTGAATCAAAAAAGCAAATTGAATAGCATGAATTCATAATTCTTCATTCTACATAATGAATTGAGCTTCATCAGTACATGATTGACCTTGGCTTGACAAAAGTGCTGCTCGTGACGTCTCATCTCGCTTCGTCATGATAATGATATTCTCCGTCCAAGATTGCCATATTCCACCTGTAACCTCCATATCATCCACCAACACCTCCCACCCTCGTCAATCTTAGTCCTACATACGTCAAAACAAAGTCAATTCCAGTGGCGCATGCACGCACAAGCCCGGCAGGGGTCCCGATACCCTCCCAGTCCCACTTGTTGCGGAGCTGCATCTCTCTCCTCCACGTTTGTTTATCTAGCAGCATCGTCGGTAGCCCTCCCGTACCCCTCCTCGCCTCACACTCATCTGCACTGCATCTGCAACACTTGTCGTAAACTTTCCATTCGCAGTTTGGTGTGTATTGGCCTCACTAGACTATTTCTGTCTACGGCTCTTTCGGCGTTTCCCTTATCTCAACGAAACATCAAATTCGTCGGCACGCAGAGCCCGCCCTCCGAGACAAGCCTTGAGCAATATCCCACCTGACAACACGCAACCATGTCTAGCCTAAGCAATGCTACGCTCTGCATCCTGGGCACCGGTATGACCCCCCGTGCAGAGGTCTCGTGATGGCTTCCTGTTCTGACCCGCCGCATAGGCAACATCACAACGCCGATTGTGAAGAACCTTCTTCCCGGTATCAAGGATGGAAAGACCAGCCTACCATTCACCAAGATCATCGCATGTGTGCGATCAGAGGCTTCTCAAAAGAAGCTCACGGAGCAGTTTTCTGAGTACAGCAGCATCTTGACAGTTTCCCGTGGCGATAACGTCAAGGCTGTGCAACAGTCGGACGTCATCATTCTGGGCGTCGATCCCGCGGATATTGAGGCTGTGTTGACACAATCTGGTATCCGTGATGCTCTATCAAATAAGCTCTTGATCAGCGTGGCAGCTGGCTGGACGAAGGAGAAGATTGAGGCTACGATTTACGGAAGCGCAACCACAGCAGAGAACCACTCTGGCCGAGCATGGGTGGTTCGTACGTTGCCCAACATTGCGTCGCTGGTATCACAGGGCCTCATTGCCATTGAGAATGCGCCAACCGAGCCTGTTCTACCCGATGAGCATCTCCAATTGACCAAGTCGCTTTTCCAAACTATTGGAAAGACTGTCGAAATTCACCCCAGATTGATGAATGCCACAACCGCTGTGGGGGGTTCCACGCCGGCATTCTGGGCCATCATCTGTGATGCATTCATCGATGCTGCTGTGGCAGTTGGTGTTCCACGGGCTGACGCTCAGACCATGATCTACCAGTCCATGAAGGGTTCGGCAGAGATGATGCAGAGCGGCATTCACCCAGGAATCCTAAGAGATCAGGGAACATCTCCCGAAGGATGCACCATTGGAGGAATCATGGTCTTGGAAGAGGCTGGAGTGCGAGGTCACCTTGGCCGCGCTCTGCGTGAGGCCGTCACTGTTGCTCGCCTCATGGAAACGGTCACACACGTCAACGACACCAGAAGTACTTCATAGCGAGGGCACTTTGATATGGTCTATAGAGAAAAATTCCAATGTACTTAAACCACCGTTTCGACCCGAACCTTGACTTGAAATAAACATTCAACCACCAACACCATTTTTGCGCTAAATAGTGCATACACATTCTAGAACTTATCAAAGAAGCCATGGAACCATGAACGAGCCTCCATATTGGCGATGCACCCAAATCCAAATGCTGGAATAATACGAAGGGAGCGCACGATTGTCGCTGACACTAGATCCCTTCGTATTTGGGCAGATCGCTCCACCCAAGGCACGCCACGAGGCCGAGAGTATAGATCCAATCCAAGAAGATGTATAGGCGTTGCCGCAAATTGTGAAAAGATGGGCACCGTCAATTGCGATATAATCGCCTTGGAATGGGGATTGGAAGACATGCTATCGGGAATGAGAGCTGACATCCAGGGTGCCATGGTGAATGAGCCAAAGATTGTGATGGCGTCTCGCAGGAGAAACGTCGCAGCAGCAGCCTTTGGGACACCAGGCCGAATGTCCGGCACCGTCCTCTTGCTCGGTGTGGCGCTCGCGCTGAACATTTGAGCGAAGCGGACATCTTTCCAGACGCCCATCGGGACATTGACGATTGTGGTGTTTACAAACGTAATTATCCCGACGGCAGTCTTATGAAACTCATGGGCGAGAGTGTCTGATGAGTTTGAGACGGCATATGTTGCTGCATAGAGAGCCCATACAATGCCAAAAGGACGGGCAAAGACGAAGCGGCCTGGATTTTTCAGAGCCGTAACGCCATGAAGTTTCATGCCATATCCCAACGGTCGATTGAAGGATACTTTCTCAACCATGGATCTAAGCCACAATCAGAGGCCGTAATCACATAAGACAGAAAAAAAGGCAAACAAACCTGTCAATGACTGTAATTGCTGGCGCAACCAGCGTCGCTGAGATGGCGGCCGCGGCCACATCTCCAACCAAGGGCTTCCAGAGATAACCACGGCTGGAGGCGTCTTCCGCAATTTCTTGTTGTTGCATCGTGACAGCAGTACTGCACTCGGACGAGGATTAGCGAGATACCCCAAAAATGACATCCAGGCAGTGCCGTTGGCCTTGGTATAGACCCTCATCGGTACGGCGCACCGATGCCCTGGTCCACTGATACGGGTCCCACACTGATGCTAGGGACCCTCCACCGATGCGGCTCCCTTCGGCTCTTGACAAGAAACGTGCGTGGGATGGCAGACGGGGCAGGGCGGAGGTGCCGAAGACGGAGGCCCCCTCCCGAGTCAGATACAGGTGACATTAGAACCTGACCGGGCCAATTCCCGGCAGATAGACTACTCTACGTATCTAGATCCGCATGCGGCTCTTCCATGGCGTTCGCCCCAGGGTCCCCGTGGGGTCCGGGGCTTGTGATCTTGTGATATCTCCACACACCGGGCATGGATCCGGTGGCTGTAGCTTGTGAGGGGAAAAACTCTAGATCGGCGACTCGCAGGTCCCACCAGCACTCGGCAGGGCCCCCGACATGGCGAAGTTGTAGGCCATGTCGTGAGTCGTGAGGAAGCATAAGAAAGTTGGATTCGCAGCGTCAAGTTGGTGTTTTTTGGTTCTCCAGGCTTCAGTATCAAACCTCGTCTTGTCTTCTCATACAACTCAAGACTCAACCACCAGACAACAAGTCCACCATACAAGATGGCTTCAGTTCGAGCTCTGGCATCCAAGGGACGGATGAACCCCATGGCGCGGGGTCTTCGCACAACTCCTCCCAGCATCTCCATTCAGACCCGGGCAAAGGCCACTGTGCCTTTCCGATTGCCCGCTGCCCGCAACGAGCCCAACGTGAGTTTACATCTCATATCTCATTGAGCCATTGAAGCAGTTGACTAACAATTTTTTACAGCCCACTTACACAAGGAACTCGCCTGAGCGCGCCAAGGTAGAAGAGGCCCTCAAGAAACTCCGATCTCAGCTCCCTCTCAAGAGCGAGATCATCTTCAACGGCGTGTCACAAAAGATCGCCAAAAATGAGGACCAGGTCCTCCCCGCTGAGCACGCCGTCACCTTCACCAACTACCCTCTCGCCACCAAGGAGCAGGTCTCCACCGCTATCGAGTCGGCCCTCAAGGCCAAGCAGTCCTGGCAGGACACTCCCTTCGTGGACCGTGCCGCCATCTTCCAGCGCGCTGCTGAGCTCGTCACCACCAAGTACCGCTATGATCTTATCGCCGCTACCATGCTCGGCCAGGGCAAGAACGTCTGGCAGGGCGAGATTGACGCCGCCGCCGAGCTGGCTGACTTCTTCCGTCTGAACTGCAACTACGCCGCCGAGATTCTCGAGAAGCAGCCCGACCGTGGTAGCGATGGCATGTGGAGCCGTGTCGACTACCGTCCTCTCGAGGGTTTCGTCTACGCCGTTTCTCCTTTCAACTTCACTGCCCTCGGTGGTAGCTTGATCTCTGGTCCCGCTCTGCTCGGTAACGTCGTCCTGTGGAAGCCTTCGCAGTACAACATCTACCCTAGCACCATCATCTACAACATCCTCTTGGAGGCTGGTCTTCCCCCGGATGTCATCCAGTTCGTGCCCGGTGATGCCGCTGAGATCACCGACGTTGTCCTCGACCACAAGGAGTTCGCTGGCCTGAACTTCATTGGTTCTTCTGATGTGTTCCGTTCCATCTATGGCAAGATTGGCCAAGGAATCGCTGAGAAGAAGTACCGCGATTTCCCCCGAATTGTCGGCGAGACCTCCGGCAAGAACTTCCATCTCATCCACCCTACCGCTGATATCCCCAACGCCGTTAACCACACCATCCGAGGTACCTTCGAGTACCAGGGCCAGAAGTGCTCTGCTACTTCCCGAGCCTATGTTCCCGAGTCCCGCGCCAAGGAGTTCATTAAAGGCCTGCAGGCTGGCATCAAGGAGATCACCATTGGCAATCCCGACAAGGACTTCGAGGCTTTCATGGGTCCTGTTATCCACCGCCGATCTTTCGACAAGATCAAGTCTATCATTGATGAGAGCAACAAGGACCCCTCAGTGAAGACCCTTGCTGGTGGCAAGTACGACGGTTCCGTCGGCTTCTTCGTCGAGCCCACCGTCTACCAGGTTGACTCTCCCAACCACAGGCTCTTTAACGAGGAGATCTTCGGCCCCGTCCTCGCTGTCTATGTCTACCCTGATGCCGAATGGAAGCCCCTGCTCAAGGACATTGACCAGAACGGTGGTGGTCTTGCCCTGACCGGTGCTGTCTTTGCCAACAGCCGAGCAGCTCTCCGCGAGGCTGAGGACACCCTCCGGTACTCTGCCGGGAACTTCTACCTTAGTAAGTTCTACTCAATCATACCCATACTACTTGATACTAACAAAATCTTCCAGACTGCAAGACCACTGCCGCCCTCATCGGCCAACAATCCTTCGGTGGTGCCCGAAGCTCAGGTACATGCGATCGTGCAGGCAGCTCAGACTTCCTCCGACGCTTCACAGCTCCCCGACTTATCAAGGAGGAGTTCTTTGAGCAGAAGGAGTTCCTGTACCCTAGCAACAAGTAAATTTAGCATAAAGCATCTAGAATTGTATGAGGAAAAGCTCGGGTTTATGGTTAATGGAGCGTCAATCAAAAAAAGATTTTACTTAATATTACTTCTCCCTGCACCACTGTGACTGCGACCGGCAAGTGACTGGCATCAACTACTTCTGACAACACCAACTACCGCTTGACTGACACTAGATGTCGTTGAATAATGTGGCCTACCGTTACCTGACTGACATTGTTGACGTTGACTGTCGTTGAACCGTGCGCGATCCACATCTGGTATGGAAGCGCAGAACATGGGTCTCCATTGGCAAAGATCATCCCATCTCAACTTTACAGCCGTATTCTAGAATGTCGGTATTTGTCTTTGCCGTGGATCTCACGCATGGACCCTTGCACTAGCGCTCTGGTTCCAACTTCTCGAAGACATCCGTGATCTTGACAGCTGAGTCTAACGAATCACACAGCATAAGTGAAGGTTTAAGGTGTCTTAGTTTGTGCACCTCTGTCTTTTAGAGCTTAAATAAACCCATTGAAGCTCAATCGTGGTCCACCGCATCTCCCAGCCAACTTGATCAATGCTGGGCCGAAGCTACACCACACAAACCAGTCTCATCACCCAACCTCTCAATTGACTTTCTTTCTCCTCACCGACCTTCGCATTGTTTATCCGGGATCAAGGCGTGATCGAAACATCTCGGCACTGCGGGCGGGCACTGCGACAACGGCTACGTGTACCCCTGCAAGCTATCCGATGCGGCGGCAAAGCTAACCCAGATCGAAGCGAAGCTATCGCGCTTACTCCGCAGTAGCAATGCAGGATTATCAGGGTGACGTATCACAACAACCAATTGAACGGGAAATAAGCCGCCAGAGTGGCGACCTGGCATCACGCGGCTCTTCCATGTGAGCAATGCCAATCAACCAACCCGCATTATCAACATGGTCGATACCAAACCAGTCTCGGGAAGTCTCCCGTAACTCGACGGCTTGGCCATCGGGACACCAGCCGTTGAGGCTTGCGACCAGTGTTTACTTCTCCACATTCCCACTCCAGGCCCTTCTATTGTCGCCTCATCCGGGGAAATCTGCCGATCGTGGGCGGGTCACCGGTCCATGTTGAACACGGACCGGCCGTTCGCGGCCGGTCGTCGGACGCGGTGACGATCATATAACAATACTCGCTGTGCGGCTTCTCGAGGCTTCCGCAGCAACAGGCTCAGAATTATCTGACTATCGCCTTCTTTCATCAGAACATTTACTTCTGAATAATCACATCATGAGTGTCTCCAAATCTGAGCCAATTCTTATCGTCGGAGGCGGTGCCTTTGGCCTGTCCACCGTCCTGCACCTCCTCCAGGCCGGATTCAAGGATATCACCGTCCTCGACAGGGATGACGAGATCCCCTCACGTTTCTCAGCCGCCAACGATCTCAACAAGATCGTCCGAGCAGAGTACGAAGATGATTTCTACACTGACCTCACACTGGTAAGTTGCATTTATTCCTCAAAGGTCAGTCAATGCTGATCAATGCGACTAGAAAGCGATTGAGGCTTGGCAAACTCCCCTCTTTGCCCCTCACTTCCACCAAGTTGGATTTCTGCACTGCGTGTCAGGCACAGCTCCCAAGGAGGCTCTCGACACGCTAAATCGGTTTCGGGGTGCTGCTGAGCGACACCCTGCCATCAAGCCCTCTGTTGTGTCCATCGACAACAAGAAGGATATTGATGAGGCTGCCTGGCAGTACAAGCAGAACCCTTTCCCCGGCTGGCACGGGTACCTAAACAAGCTCGACGGCTATGCGCACTCGGGCAACTCTCTGCGAACAATTTACCTAGCCACAAAGGCCAAGGGCGTCAAGTACATCCTCGGCAGCGCCGGTGCCGTCTCTGAGATTGTCTACGAGCAGGGCTCCCAGGGCCGAAAAGCCAAGGGAGTCAAGACACAGGGTGGTCTCTTCTATCCCTCCAAGTTGGTTATTGTCGCCACGGGCGCTGCTGGCGGTAAACTTCTCCCCGAGATTGGCAAGCAACTCGTGGCCAAGTCTTGGTCTGTTGCTCACGTCCATTTGACCGACGAGGAGACCTCTGCTCTGCGAGGTATTCCCGTCACTTACGCCCGCGACCTTGGTTTCTTCTTTGAGCCCGATCCCAAGACCAACCTCCTCAAGATGTGCCCCATGGGAGGCGGCATCATCAACACCGACCCCGCTAGCGGAATCTCCTACGCCCCTACCAACCTCAAGGACAGCGCCTTCTTGCCTGCTGATGACGAGAAGCAACTCCGGGAATTGCTGAGACACGCTCTTCCCCAATTTGCAGACCGACCTTTCGTCCGCAAGTCGCTCTGCTGGTTCGCCGACACAGCCGACTCTGACTTTATCATCGACTACGTCCCCAACACATCATCCTCAGTCATCATGCTCTCAGGTGACTCTGGCCACGGATTCAAGATGTTCCCCATCTTTGGCGAGTGGGTGAGAGATCTCCTCCTCGCATCCGATGGAAAGCAGCCCGTGCCTCGCTGGCGGTGGAAGACGCCGTCCAAGGACGACAAGGGTGACTGGGGTGGTGCCGTCAGCTGGAGACTTGGAAACTCGCAGGAGTTTGTTGATTTGAAGCCGAGCCAGTCGAAGCTCTAAAATGGGTGTATCAGGATTTTTTCGTAGAATTTGCTGTTAATAGAGACATCTAATGACCGACCAAACCTTTATGTTTCCTACTTCATGGTGATCCAGTACTTGTCGTGAGCAATGTGAGCGGCAGTAGGTCTGTCCCTTGCTATATCATCCGCATAGGCTCTACCGAACCTGTGATTTATACGAACTTATGAATGTCATTATATAGTTCTTACTCAGAAGCAAGATGGCTGATTCGGCACACAATCATCTTAGCTCAGATGGAATGCCGTCAACCGCCAAGCTTCTATTTACGCAACTTTTCCCTTCTTTGACCACCTTCCCCTTAGTCAGCCTCGGACTTCAGCCGAAATTCTGTGATACTTCGGACACTTTCACCGAAGTTGTGATGAATTGAGGCTTCCATTGCATCACAAGGGGGTCCTGCGTCTGCAGCACGAGGTTTCATCGGCTTCGGGAAGGTCACCAGAGATCCTGTCCCTGTCTCTCCACATGTTTCATGTCAAATGCTGCATGATGAGCGAACAGCGGACATGCAGGTTGCAAGTGCCTTGCTTTTTTCTGTGAGAGATGTCATGGGCTGTCTCTCCTGGCTGGTGTCTCAACCCCACGATGGAGTCATCCCGCAAAACTGGATCCTACCCTAAACAATCGACAACAAGATCAAAAACAGTTAGCAAATGGGGTTCTGTTGGAGACAAAAGTTCTTAGACTTGAATATGATGTATGTTTTACGTAAATTAGCTGTGGTGTGCTTCAAGATGCACAGAATTCACGATTGTCTCCATTGTGAATGCTTCATCACGTACACAGTGTTTAGGACTGTCAGCCTTGATTTTGCCCCTTGATCGACAAAACTTCTAGAAGCACCGGCCTGGCCGACAACCCCAACCCTCGAAACGTGGGGGAACACTCAGATCCTGACCAATATTACATGCAACCTTCACTGCCGTGCCCAAGACACGAATAGTCTTCCAAAGACATCGAGAACATTTCCATGTTGGCTTCGAAACACCAAGTGACCGGGATGGAGCCCGGAAGCAGGGCCCGACACAAGACGCGATGTGATTGGACGACACAACATGGACGTGTCCTCAGCCACTGTTATCATCCACCGGAACCCTTTCCGGTGCAACCGGCTGACCTCCCGGGCCGACTCGAGAGGGGGAATGAGTCGTGCGTCTCCCTCTCGTCTGCACATCGGAGGCCAATTCTTGAACTTCGGAGCCATCCTCCTGATGTCGGAGCGGCGCTGCGATGCGATGCCAAAAACCCCACTCTTGGATGAGGAGTATCTGCGTAGAATCCCGTGAGACATCAAAAATTGAATTGATCGAGTTATTAAACACTGGACATAACCCCGAGTTCCAGCATCAGTCAGACCCAACCACAACCCCTGCCATTCCCCCTCCTTTCAGTCAAGGCGCAATTCACAATTCACAATGGGCTCGCAAACCTCAGCTAAGCTTCCCCTGGTGCCCAGCCCTGGAGTGTGGTGTCCGGCCGTTACATTTTTCGACCATGCTACCGACAAGCCTGACCTTGCCGCCCAGGCAAAGTACTGGGCTCATCTGGCCGACTCGGGTCTGAATGGCCTCATTGTCATGGGCTCCAACGCCGAGGCCTTCCTGCTCACGCGGGAGGAGCGGTACGAGCAGATTGCTCTTGCGCGCAAGTCCATCGGGCCCGACTTTCCTCTCATGGCAGGCGCAGGCGCCCATTCCACAAAGCAGACGCTTGAGCTGGCCGAGGACGCTGCCAAGGCTGGAGCCAACTATCTCCTGGTCCTGCCCCCTGCTTACTTTGGCAAGGCTACCACTATGAGCGTTGTCAAGCGCTTCTTCGCCGAGGTGGCCCTCAAGTCGCCTCTGCCCATCATCATCTACAACTTCCCCGGCGTGTGCAACGGCGTCGACATTGACTCCGAGACCATCGTGCAGATCTTCAACGAGAGCAAGGCGTCGCACCCCAGCGGCAAGTCCAACATCGTCGGTGTCAAGCTCACCTGCGGCTCCGTAGGCAAGATCACCCGTCTCGCGGCCGTTCTGTCGCCCGACGAGTTTTCCACCTACGGCGGCCAGTCTGATTTCCTCATCGGTGGATTGGCAGCTGGCAGCGTGGGATGCGTGGCGGCCTTTGCCAACGTGTTCCCTACCCTCACAGCCAAGATCTACGCCCTGTATAAGGAGGGCAAGTTTGAAGAGGCGCTGAAGCTGCAAAGAGTGGCCGCGCTGGCCGAGAGCCCTTGCAAGAGCGGTGTAGCATCGACAAAATACGCCGTAGCTACCTACTCGGCCAAGCTGGCGGGCATCGAGGGTGCCGAGGAGAAGCTTGCTCCCCGTCACCCCTACGAGCCCGTCGGTGAGGCCGTCAAGAACAGCGTCAAGACGTTGATGAAGGAGGCGGGAGCGGTAGAGGAGGATCTGCAAAAGACGTGGACAGACCGTGTTAGGGGCCGGTTGAACTGAGCTTGTTAGGTCCTGGTTTAGTTTAGCTGCATAAAATTGGCGCTCAGGCAAGCCATGTTGATCTGATGACAGGATATTGGTCGAGCAAGTTGTTGATGAATGAATCGTGCAGTGAGATGGTTCTTGGCATAACCTTCAAGGCGCGCGCTCCACACGTGTCGAGATCGCGATGAGAGACTCGTGAGAAGGGAGGCTGATGGCGAAGTGATGCAACCCTGCCCAGCCAAACCCATGGCATATGCATGCATCGCAGTTGACAGTTCGACTCGGGCTCTACCGCACGGTGCCCAGAGTTTTGGAATCGCGAGGCGTTCTCTCTCCGCGTTCTAGCGCCACTACTAACTCTAACTTATCAGAAGCTGGGGCCCTGACAATGGATCTCTCCAGTTTCTCCACCACCACTATCAGCCAAGTGACCCTACCCCCCCTGTCTGATGCCGACGAACCCGATAAGGGACCGCGCCGACTTCGTCCCCTGTGTCCAATTCTTTCCTCTCTCTTCTACCCCGCATAAAGCTTTTGGAGCTAGTGCGCAGACGCATCCAACTTTTGACAATCTCGTGACTGTGCTTGCTGCTGCGTCCGCCTCCCCTTTGGAA
>JAADYS010002254.1:0-12814 GCA_012931995.1 Fusarium albosuccineum | reverse complement strand
AAGAAAACTATGTTTTTTTTAAACTATAGAAGCCATACCCTTGATGGGAATAAGCAAATAGATAATAGACAGCAGCCTGACATATATCAGCGGGGACAGAATTAACCCCGCGGCACAAGTCCTCAATTAACGTCCCCTTATATTGTCTAACGCAAGTATCCAGTGCCTCCAACAGGGAATCGACAAAACCTCAAGGTGTGTGATATCATGGTGTGAGAAATGGGGCCCTCTACCTGCCAAGGCCATCCTTAAGCAGCCTGCTACAGCACACCAAAATGAATATGATAAGCATGAGTATCTCGCATTGGGCGAGATGTGCACAGTCAGCTGCGAGACAGCACTTGCGGCTAGAAAATCCCACTGACACGCTACTAATTGATGATCTTCTTACCTGCCTTGAAGCTAATGGTGCTCCGCAGTGCATTATGTAGCTGCATCATAACGTGCTAGAGATCTAGGCCTCTCGATACCGCTACGTTGCGCTAAATGGCTACACATCGAGTATAATCCTGCGCTCTACCGAAAACGGTATTATATGGCGCCCTCGGATTGGCGAATTGGACTGTTGTCAAGTCTTGGCTGATCGTATATTCTGACATAAGATTAATTTCCTCTTTTGTCAAGGGCTGAATTGATTGTCTCTTAGAATAATAGACGTAAGAAACTATTTATATTAAGGGTTTTCTGAACCTTCTACTCCAAGTCCAATTGCGGGTTTCCCATTCAAGTTCCTAAAGCGGAGAAAAACTTGCCATGACTTCTTCCTCCGATGACCGGTTCGCCTCGCGGGATGTTTCCACGTCTCCGTCTATGTCATGTTCCGATAATCTGGCAGCCGAGAACAGTGAAACAGCCGATCCACTGAGTGTTGCAGCTCCAATTGCTATCTGTGGCATTGCGTTGCGGCTTCCAGGTGGAATCTCCACTACTGAACAATTCTGGGACCTTCTTATCAACAAAGGGGACACCCGGGGCCCAATTCCTGAGTCGAGATTTAAAGCATGTAATTTCTATTCCAAGTCTGGGAAGCCGGGTCACATTGCGTCACAGCATGGCTATTTCCTTGACGAGTCGGTCGACTTGGGCGCTCTTGACACAAGCTTCTTTACTATGCCCAAGGCCGAGGTTGAGCGCTCAGATCCACAGCAACGACTTCTTTTGGAGCTGGCTCGAGAATGCCTTGAGAGTGCTGGCGAGACGGACTACCGGGGCAAGCCCATCGGCACCTACGTTGGCTCTTTCGGCGAAGACTGGGCTGAGGCCTTTGCGAAAGATCAGCATGTGTTCGGCCTGTACAAGATCACTGGATATGGCGACTTCGTGCTGTCTAACCGAATCTCGTACGAATATGACCTGCGGGGTCCGAGTATGACAATCCGCACTGGATGCTCGTCGGCTTTGATTGGTCTTCATCAAGCATGCCTGTCAATCAGGAGTGGCGAATGCGATGCAGCCTTGGTCGGAGGTTGCAATCTGATCATGGCCCCCGGATTGAGTGTTAACATGGCGGAGCAGGGAGTCCTCTCGCCAGATGGATCTTGCAAAACATTTGATGCGGATGCAAACGGATACGCGAGAGGCGAGGCAATCAACATGGTCTATATCAAGAGATTGAGCGACGCAATCCGGGACGGTAGCCCTATACGGGCAGTCATTCAGGGCACATCAAGCAACGCGGACGGCAAGACGACCGGTCTTTGTGTCCCTAGTTGGGTGAGCCATGAAGCCATGATCCGTAAAGCCTATGCATCAGCGGGCATCACGAACATCAGAGACACGGCCTTTGTCGAGTGCCACGGTACTGGAACCGCTACGGGCGACCCGATCGAAACAACAGCCATATCCAACGTATTTGGTGATGATGGCGTCTTTATAGGATCTGTTAAGCCGAACGTGGGCCATTCTGGAGGGGCCTCGGGCATCACGTCACTTATCAAATCTGTTCTTGCCCTGGAACACCAAACGATCCCCCCGAATATCAAATTCAAGAAGCCCAACCCCAAGATTCCCTTTTCCCGGAAACATCTCGAGGTCCCCACTGAGGCCTCGCCGTGGCCGGAAGACCGCCTGGAGCGTGTCTCGGTAAACTCTTTCGGTATTGGGGGGGCTAATGCTCACGTCGTGTTGGAATCGGGAAGAAGCTTTCTTGTCCCGACAAAGGGGAGTTCTTGCAAGCTTTATGGCAAGGCTGAAGGCTACCCACAACTGCTAGTGTTCTCGGCCAACACTGCCGATTCTCTGCGACGCCAGGTTGTCAATCACTAGCGCTACATGGTCACGGCTGAACAGAGTGCTACAAACCTCACTGATATTTCATACACCCTTGGCGTCCGGAGGCAGTATTTACCTCACCGATTATACGCCGTGGTTGGGAAGGGAATCGATTTCCGCGCTGCGCCATTCACAAAAGCGCCGTCCACCAAGCCAGCGCTCGTCATGGTTTTCACCGGCCAGGGTGCACAATGGCCCCGAATGGGAACGGAAATGCTTCAGTCAAACCATGTGTTTAGACATTCAATCAACTGCATGGAAGAAGCCCTCAAATCGTTGCCTGAACCTCCGGCCTGGTCTATTGCAGAAGAGTTGGCCAAACCATCCACCCAAAGCAACCTACACAAAGCTACGATATCTCAGCCGCTTTGTACCGCGCTTCAGATTGCGCTTGTGGACTCCCTTGCATTCATAGGAGTCAACCCTTCCACGGTCGTCGGCCACTCCTCCGGCGAGATGGCAGCAGCCTACGCCGCGGGCTGGTTGACTGCTGAAGAAGCCATCATAGCTGCATACTACCGAGGCATCGTTTCCGGTGAGGTTTCCAAGATCGGTGCCATGGCAGCAGTGGGATTGAGCCACGAAGAGGCGTCTCGATTCCTAACGGCTGGTGTGGTGGTTGCTTGCGAGAACTCCCCATCTAGCGTTACCATCTCTGGCGATAAGGAGCAGTTGGAAGGCGTGCTTGATGTGATCCGCCAAGCCAAGCCCGACACATTCACGAGGCTCCTCCAGGTGGACAAGGCGTATCACTCCTATCATATGAAGGAGGTTGGGGAGGCATACCGCTCTCTGGTCTCGCCTTTTGTACGCGGTAGGAAGTGTGACAAGGCGAACTCAGCCGTACTATTCTCTACCGTGATGGGCCACCAGATGTCCGTGTCTGGCTTGGTCGATGCGAAATACTGGCAGTCAAACCTGGAGTCGCCTGTTCTTTTCTCCTCTGCCATTACGAACATCCTCGCTCATCACCAAGCAGATGGAGCGAAGCCGCTGGTGTTCTTGGAGGTGGGACCACATGGTGCCCTTGCGGGCCCGGTGCGTGACAACTTGGCCCGGTCGTCCCTTAGCTACCCTTATGCATCCTGTCTAAGCAGGTCTTTGGATAGCACACAGACGTTTTTGTCTGCCATTGGCCAGTTGTGGCTCCATGGAATCCGTGTGGACTTTGATCGGCTGACCAACCCAGAGGGCACGGCTCGGGTCCTAACTAATATGCCACTTTATCCTTGGCAGCACAATCATTCGTACGTCTGGGAGACTCGTATCACCAAGGAGTGGCGGTTTCGGAACTATCCCAAGCATGAGCTTCTTGGAGTTCGTGTCTCTGAGAGCACAGAAAACGAACCAGTCTTTCGCAATGTTATCACCCTTGATCATGTCCCGTGGCTACGGGATCATAACATCAAGGGAGACGTCATCTTCCCATGTGCTGGCTACATCGGCATGGTGGGCGAGGCGGCCAGACAGGTTACCGGCGAAGGAAACTATGTTGGTTTCAGTATCAGAAACATCGCCATCGATACGGCAATGGTGCTGAGCGAAACGAAAACTACTGAAATAATCGCCAGCTTGAAAAGGGAGCGTCTAACAGACAGTTTGGATAGCCCTTGGTGGGACTTTGTCATTAGTTCCCACAACGGATCAACGTGGATAAAGCATTGCGCTGGCCAAGTTCGACCACGGACGAGTAGACATGATGGCACCCCCAGTCCCATGGATAGACTTCCTCGCGCTGTCGACGCGTCCAAATGGTACCAAGCCCTCCGTAGGGTTGGGGCCAACTATGGACCATCTTTTCAGGGGCTGAAGGCTGTATCCTCCTCGACCTCGGGCTATTCCTCCCAGGGAACTGCAATCCACACTGTTCATGATGAAGAGGAGGTCTATTCAGTCCATCCAACAAAGATCGACTGTTTCCTCCAACTCTTTAGTGTCGCTGCTGCCCAAGGGATAGGCCACAGGCTACAAGATATGACGGTCCCAACCTTTGTAGAAGCAATGGACGTGTTTACGACCAATTCTGAGATTGATCTAGCGGCGGAGGCCAAGTCTACACCCCGTAAGATGATCTGTGGCGGTGGGAATGGGATCAGCAGCGACGGCTCTCTTGCACTACGAGTCAGCGGCGTGAGACTGAGCCCTCTTGAACGAGATGTATCAGAGGATGACTTGGACCCTTACGCTGGGGCAAGGATCTTCTGGCAGGCTGACGTCGACTTTTTGGACATTGCAGCCGTGGTCGAGCCACACAATGACCAGAAGAAATACTTGCAGCTCTGCGAAGAACTGAATCTCCTTTGCATCCAGGACGCCTTGCGATGTTTGAAGGGCACCGAGACGGACATTCCACACCTACAGAAGTTTCGTGCCTGGATGGAGAAGCAACCAGCTCCGCCTCCGACGGGATCAAGCATCTCGTCAGCAATGGGTCAGCTTTCTCGCACAGCAATGTATCCTATCGCTGTAGGCGTCAAGACTGTTATGGATCACATCGTGCCTATCTTTAGGGGTGAAAAAGAGGCCCTGGAGATTCTCATGAGGGACGATACGCTCACGAATCTCTATAACTGCCTTAATCTGAGCAATCGAAAGCGGCTCTTCCAGCATCTCGGCCACGCGCAGCCGAACCTGCGCATCCTAGAAATCGGGGCCGGTACCGGGGGTACTACGAATACCATTTTGGAGAGCTTGGTCCATTCCCCTACCGGGTCTAGACTGTACTCTAGCTATACATATACGGATATATCTGGAGGCTTTTTCGCCGCAGCCCAAGATCGCTTTCAAGGATACCTAAATATGATCTTCAAGGTGTTGGATATCTCAAAGGACCCCATCGCACAAGATTTCGAACCTGAGGCGTACGACCTCATAATTGCCGCAAATGTGCTTCATGCTACTTCAAGCCTGAAGGAAACGTTGAGCAACGTCCGGAAGCTGCTTCGTCCAGACGGCAGGCTATACATGGAAGACCTCTGCTCCACTGTCAAGCCAATCAACTTCATCTTTGGCGTTCTTCCAGGATGGTGGCTTGGTGCGGATGACGACCGCCCTGATGAGCCTTATGTATCGCCTGAGCGATGGGACAAGGAGCTTCGTGGAGCTGGCTTCGGAGGGTTAGAGAGAAGTGTTTTGGACTGTCCTCGACCGAACCAGCTACAGGCCTTCATGATGGCCAAGCCTGCAGTTTCCCCTCAACAGATTCGTGGAGTCACACTCCTCTGTGACGCTGATTCGCTTGCCATTGCAGAGGATCTACGGCTGGCACTGTCCAAAAGAGGCTATACAGCGGCCCTACACGATCTGACGCTTTCGGTACCGCCAACTCACCAGGATATTATTGCCGTTGTCGACGTCCACCGGCCCTTCTTCAAGGATATAAACCCTGGCTCGTTCGCCCAGTTCCGTGATTTCGTCATCCAATTGTCTGCATCCCAATCCTCAGTCCTCTGGGTAACGCGCTCCTCCCAGCTTGCCTGTACCGATCCCAGCTGGGGCCAGATCATTGGAGCCGCAAGGACGCTCCGCAGCGAACTAATCGTGGATTGGGCCACGTGCGAGATTGACATGACCCAATCGTTGGTAACCTTGGAGGCTGTTGTCAAGGTGTTTGAGAAATTCCGGAGGCGTAGGAGTGGCGACATGGTTCTTCCCGAGTATGAGTATGCCATTGTCCGTGGCATCGTCCACATTCCACGACTATACCCTGTCAATATCGGCCAAGAACTCGAGAAAAAGACGACGGATCAGGCTTCCAAGACTTCGCGTCATCTGACAATTGGTAAATATGGTCGTCTGAGCACCCTCCTATGGACAGAACAGGCGAAACACCAACTCACCGGGGACGATGTGGTGATCGATACTCAAGCTGTTGGATTGAACTTCAAGGTAGGTGGCTTATGCGTATTGTGAATGTTGGTGTGCAATGACCGCAAGTTAACATACTTGCCAGGACGTTCTCGTCGCCATGGGCATTGTCGATGTGAACGGGGGCAGCCTTGGTCTGGAGGCAGCGGGTATTGTGTGTGAAGTTGGGCCCGAGGCTCAACACCTCTTACCCGGTGACCGCGTGTTCGTGATGGATACTGGTTGCTTCTCGACGCGCATAGTGGCATCCGAGAAACTCTGCGCCAAAATCCCCGACAACCTCGACTTCGCAGACGCCGCAACCATGCCCTGTGTCTTTGCCACGGTCATCTACAGTCTGCTCGACCTCGGTCAACTTGCTGCTGGCCAAAGCGTTCTGATCCATTCGGCGGCCGGCGGTGTTGGAATTGCTGCAATTCAAATCTGCAGCATGGTTGAGGCTGACATTTACTGCACCGTCAGCAACGACGAGAAGATCAGGTACTTGGAGTCGGCGTTCGGAATACCCCGAGACCACATCTTCAACTCACGAGACGCATCCTTCCTAGCAGATGTGAAGCAAGCAACCAATGGCCTGGGTGTGGACCTTGTCCTCAACTCTCTGTCCGGCGAACTGCTACATGCCTCGTGGGACTGTGTAGCCGAATTTGGTACGATGATTGAGATTGGGAAGCGCGATCTCATCGGCAACGGAAGGCTTGCTCTGAACAACTTTGTTCTCAATAGGACCTATCACGGCTGTGATCTGGCTCATCTAAGCGAGAAGAGGCCACAGACGTGCGCCAGGTAATCACCCAACTAGATATCCCAAGCCTTCCAAGTCATTCTAACAACTCCCCCAGGCTTCTCAGACGGATCGTGCAGTTCTATGAGGAAGGACATATTGGTCCTATTCGCCCCACCAAGGTGTTCTCGGCTGCCGATGTCGAAGAAAGCTTTCGATACATGCAGAAGGGACAGCACATCGGAAAGATTGTCGTCGAGTTCGATTCCTCCCCGAATAATGTGCTACCATTCGCGTCTTTGCCCAGGACTGTTGCCTTTGATGAGAACAGCTCCTACCTCATCGTAGGCGGCTTTGGCGGACTTGGGCGTGCAGTTTCCACCTGGATGATCGAACATGGGGCTCGACATCTCATCTTCCTTTCCCGGCGAGCAGGGGCAAGTACTGAGGATCAAGCATTCATGGAGGAGCTTCACAGCCAAGGCTGCTCTGCAGAGGCTGTTAGAGGAGACGTGGTTGTCCTTGCCGACGTCGAGGCTGTGTTCGCAACATCATCCAAGCCGCTCCGTGGGGTCATCAACATGTCCATGGTCTTACGCGATCAAGGATTTGCAAACATGTCCCACCAAGAGTGGGCTGCGGCTGTGGATCCCAAGGTAAAGGGTACTTGGAACTTGCACAATGCCGCTCTTGCCGCCGGCCTTGATCTTGACTTCTTCCTCCTCTTCAGCTCTATATCGGGTGTTGTCGGCCAGCCTGGCCAGGCAAACTATGCCGGAGCAAACACCTTCCTTGACGCTTTTGTCCAGTATCGACAATACTTGGGACTGAAAGCGCAGTCGATTGATATTGGCATGATGCTCGACCATGGCTACGTGGCTGAAAACCCCTTGATAATGGAGCGGTTACTAGCCCAGGGCAACTACGGAATCCGAATCCCACAACTATTGGATGCTATCACCGCTGTCCTTCTCGCCGATAATTCGACACAAAGATATCAGATGGAATCTGTAAACCACTCTCAAATTGTCATTGGAGCCCGAAGTCTCAAACCCTTCCATGACCCTTCGAATCGGGTTATCTGGAAAGGCAATCGCCTCATGAGCATCTACTTCAACCATGATACTCACGAAGACTGTGTCCCTGGTTCCTCGCCATCATCTGACGCCCTCACAAACTTCATGTCATCGATTGTATCCGACCCCTCCATCCTCAGCTCTCCAGACTCGGCATCTTTTGTTGCCAAGCAAATTGCAAAGCAGCTTTTCGTGCTGCTATTGAGACCAACAGAAGATGAATCCGAGATTGATGTGTCTCTGTCATTGCAGGATCTCGGTCTCGATAGCCTTGTGGCGATCGAAATGCGCAATTGGTGGAGAGGTGCATTTGGGTTTGACATTAGCGTTTTGGAGATGCTCGGGGCTGGGACGCTACTAGCACTTGGTGAAAGGGCTACCAGGGGGCTGAAGGAGAAGTTTGAAGCCGATGTTGACATGGACGTGGAAGATGGTTTGAAATTCAGTGTTGAACAAATTCTAGAGACAAAAATGCCCTAGAAGCAAACGGTAACGAATCAGGTCATGCATCCCTGCACGCAATACAAAACAATCCCTAGTCGTACGACTCAGGTTGCCTCTCTGTTGCGCTCGAGTGGTATCTGGCGATGCATCAAGTTGGGGCGAAGCTGACCGCCCGCGGCGCTAGGCGATACGAGTATACCTGAAGTAGCTAGATTGATATATAATCACAGCCACAGTTCAAAAGCCCACATTTCATGATCTCCTTTCCTTGTAGCGCAAGGGCTACTGTATAGTTGTAGTAGCCTGAGGCTGCGTTTGTGTTACAACGCTCAGGTCGTAGAGATGTCAGCGGAATTGTCAGTTAGACGTAAGCGGGCATCTGATTAAGATGTTGGCAGCCATCTTGTAATCATGATTGTCAGCTAAAGTACAAGCCAAGGTATCTTGAATTAATAACATCTTGTCTCCTAAGACAGAAACTATATGAAGGGCGAGTTTACTCTCCCCGAGACATAGACGGCAATAGCAATTACAACAACAGGACAACCATCTAACATCTTCCTTCCCTTTAAATCAAATTCAAGTTCAACAGCCATCGTGCTATCTAGAGAGCCAGCTAATCTCCTGAAGCAGAGACTCGCAACGCTCTATATAAACAAGTGATGAGGTAGAGACCTGCTCCGCGATTTCGCAAGCTAGGTCGTTTGGTTAAAGTATAGACTTCCGAAGCCATTGCAATGCGGTCTGAAAACTCCATACCTCCAACATATATCCAAATCCTGGCCATAAATTCCGGTGGGTAATATTGATACACAACGAGATGTTCCTGGCAAGCGTGTCTGCTTCTTCAACAAGACAAGATAATGAGTTCTCCTCCTTATTCCAAGCGGACTGACATAGAGCTGTTAGAGATTCCATGTTCCCCAGTTGTAGGCGTAGATGTGGATTTTGAAGAATTCCAGTGAGCGTAGATAACCTGATAGTCCAGTAGATATGCATTAAACGCTTATCATGGTGCTCATCATACAAACCAATGTCCCTGGCAGAGACGCGTTTAGGGAACGCATGCAGTACATTGGCAGACTGCTTTTCAATGGGATTGGCTTGTTCTCGCGTACCTTCTGGTCTGCTGTGAAACATACCTCTACATGAGTGTACCCACTGTGAAAGCTTCTCTAGGTGATGATCTAGCCTCGCCAGGACGGGCAAAGCCACAGAGCCTCCGTGATGCAGCCCACCTATTGCGTCTAAAAGGCTTCCAGTCTCTATTCCTAGGTTTACAAGTTGTTGAAACCTGCTCTTCGGATCTGGTTGGTGTGACAGATTCATGCTGATAGATACCGCGACGTGCGATTTCTTTCTTGTCTGAATGCCAACAACCATCTAGATACTGTGAACAATTGAGCCTGAAGAGAAGATGTGGACATGACTGACCAGTATTGCCTGGAAAAAATAGATCAGATCGATGAACGGAGACTGTGGTAGAGCCACTGGACTTGTAGCACGCATGTAAGCTGCATTGCTGCAACACCATCAAGATGATACCTCCAGCCACTATCAGCTTGAGGACCGAATTCAAAGAGCTCATATAAAATGAAGACTGCTGCAGTCACCAAGATCTGCAGCGGCTGCATGACAGAGATTTGGCTCCGAACTTGACGGGCAGCCGCATCATACATCTGTAGGCCCTTGTTGATAAGGTCCGATGAATGCTCAACCGGTCCTGCCCAACCTGTCCCCAGACCACAAACTGCCATCTGAGCAACCTCGAATCCTTTGGCCAAAGTCACCGCGCCTCGCAGCCACGAAAGCGTACAATGATGTGACGATTTTATAGGGATACAAGCATCTAAAAATTCGGCGACGAGGGAATCATGCGACCATGATTGAGTGCGAATGGGCCGAGAAAGAGCATTTGCGAAAAGCGGGTTATCCGGTTTTCGGCGTTTCAAGGTCGAAAGTGACCGATCTCCCATTTCGTAATGGGAGGAAGTATGGTTCACGAGGGTGGATGCGGGCTTGTAGCCTTCACATCGGATGGCATTTCGACGACATTGGCCACAACTAGGCCTGCCGGAGTCACACTAGGGTTAAGAGGCACATTAAAAGGGCGTAAACTTGGTTAAATTGAATGGGCATATATACCTTAATTTTTCTTTTCCTGCATGTATGGCATCTATTCTTGTTTGGTACCCCGACCATGATGTATATCTATTGGCTTTATCAGTTGGTGAAAGACATGGAGTTAAGATAAGGAAGAAAAGAAAAGAAAAAGGTTAGAGCGGGAGAAACGCATTTATAGGCTAGAATGCTATGGCGTTCAATCTCTAATCCTTGTTAATTCTGAAGACAGGGGTTTTTAGCGCATCAATCCCTAGACTGTGTTGTTTTTGATGTTAATTTCTGTCTATTTCGTCTCCAGTAAAAAAGACACTCTTGATACCGTGGAATTATGAGTCAAAGACAAATATCGATCAACGAATAGCAAGGCAATAGATGTACTACACTACATTGGCTTTAATAATCCATCATACAGTCTAACCCCATTGGCAACCTATTTTCCATAATCAGCACAGCTCCGGGCCAATTACTTGGGACGGACTAGCGATCTGATTGTGCGAAGCCAACGTCACGGCCACTACCCGGTTCTCAGCTTATAGAAGGATAGCATGGACAGCAGCGACAAGACCAGCTACTCCGAAGCTAAGCTGTGCAACTGTAGCCGCCATCGCTGTGCCAATGGGTGTTTCAGTCGTATCGGAAGGTTCGGTAGTAGGCGAAGGCTTGGAAGCACTCGTGGTTGCCGTAGTGGTGCCATTTGCAGGATCGAGGAGGATGGCACAAACTTGCCGTGCAAGGGTTCTGTATCCTGGTGGAGAGACCCATTAGTGCTGCTTCATTCATTGCACGATGAAAGTGCCAATCCCTGTCTTTTGTATTCTGTGCTCACTTTTGGACTCTTGGTTGGTGCAACTATCAGTGAAGCAGCCCTTGGTTCCATCCAGGAGCTGGTCCTGCTTCTCACAGTGACAGACCGAGTCCAGTCTACTGCATCCGACCACGGCTGAGCCGTCTTGGATGCAGGCCATCGCACATTTTGGAATTTGGCTTGCAAGCTCCTCCAAGTTCTAGCCCGCTACCTGAGTGGCGACGGCGAGGAAAAGGGGTGCGAAAGTTGCGGCGAAGCGCATAACGACGAGGTATGAGTTGAAGATGGTAAGACTACCTAAATCTAAGAGCGGAAATACGGCCTAGCAGTTCAAGAGATCTAAGTAATGCTTGAATGAATGAAGAACGGGTTCAGCCACGGTTCGTGACGGAGGACGTGTCCTTTAAATACCCAGAATTGAGGGCGTTGCACGCGAGACCCCAGCCGAGGAAGCGAGGCGAATTGGGCCGATAAAGGAATGAGGTCTCCGTGAACTCGTAAAACCGTAGATGCGCATCCTGAATCCTGCGCCGGTTTAGTCTAACTTAAGCCTTGTCGTGTTGATTACCCGATTGGGAAACATGTTGCGGTTCTTGCATGTACCCCTGCAGGCGCCGTGGCTGGCGCGATAACTGACAGCCTCGCTTCCTCTGTATCCTCTGCAGCCCGCCACAGAACGAGGACGAAAGTCGAAATTCAACCTCTGCTTGCCAGACTTGTTCAACATAAGTGTTGACGATTTTCTTACCACAGACTTATATAACACGCCCAGCCCTCCAGACTGACCAATGGCCAGAGTGAGCCTGAGGGTTTCGCCTTAGAAATCTCAAACACCAGCAACCGAAACCCTGACTCTCCATAACATGACTGGCTTGGACTAATCGATCACGCGTACGAACGGTGGGGTCCTTTGCACACTTGGCTGTCTTCGTTAATTAACAAATCTTTGCCAGCCTTTAATCGACCTACTTGTGGCCATCAACCGAGTCCATTCGACAAATCACGTCGTCTCACCACCTTTAGCCAAGATCGGCGCTCGATTTGTGCGGGAGTTAGTGAGGATATTGAAGAATTAGTTCTCAGCTAACCGAAGCGACCCCTTTCTGAGCGAGGCCAAGAAGGTAAGTGTCTAGAAGCAGATTGAGCTTAGTAGAGCATAAATTATGACCTGAGTTGCCAACGCTCGTCACCGTAGTGTGCCCCAGCCAGTCCAAAACGCCTCGCCCTAGCCTCCAAGCCATGTCGACACAGCGAATCGATCCGTCGATGTTTTTCGGCGGCCAGAGGCCCCTGCTCTCCCCATGTATTCTTATGAGGGATAGGCAGAGTTACTGCCTGAGCATTAATCCGCTTGGGCGTTAGCTGTTGGTCTGGCCGTAGCTTCAAGGTCTGAGCCTTGTATGAAAATAACCGGTCATGATGATTCAACCTATTTTCTAGATAACAGCCTGGGGCAAAGAAACAATAATCATTCAAGATCAGGAAAATAAAGAACATTAATAT
>JAADYS010002252.1:0-24709 GCA_012931995.1 Fusarium albosuccineum | reverse complement strand
ACTTTTCTTCTAGCCTCGTCTTTCGTTACACACCATGTTCCACTGGTGGACCTTCAGGCTGACTGTCAACCGCGCAAAAGCCAAGGTCGAAAAGGGGCCACTACTGAACTCCGCGGGTGGAGAAGGAGGTGGTGCAAGGGGTCGAAGCTGGGATTACCCCAACAGAAGGCAATTCTTGGCGGAAGATGCTTAAGAGTACTGGGTGTTTAATCTTATATGCATAGTTCTTGATTGATCCTAGAACTCAACTTCTACTTTTATAAGGCTCTATCATTTCATGCTATGTTCTTGACCAGAGAAACACAGAATTCAGTCCTCTTTCCGTTTCTCCAGTATTGAAGTTTCTTGGTTCAAGTGACTTGGGGAAATTCGGAGACTACCTGCTGAATTGGGGATAGTGGAAAGAAAATTGTGTGGTGGGGAAAGGTTGACTGTCAGCTACCAATTGGAATATGGGAAATTTACGCCCGGGCTTGGCTCTTTTAGTGCCGGTATGTACTGAGACGCTGGGCCTCAGGAGAGACTAGTCTAGGTAGGGGAGGGGGCCGGATAAAGGCGATAGAGCACCTTGTCAATTTGCATAAATACTTTTCTCTCCTTCCCCATACCCCAGATTCTTTCCCCAGAAGATCAATCCTCATCTGGAGTTTCATCCAACTTTGTCTCATTCTTTATTTTACCTACCTTATCTTATCAGACTTGTGGGTTTCTGCATCATGACAAACGAGATCACCAACTCGGCCGCCATCAGCGCTGGTCGAGCTGAGAAGCCTTCTTTTGAGACAAAGGAGAACCTTGAGAGTATGGCTCCCCACAGCGACCGTCTTGCTCTTGCTACGACAATGGATCCCGAAACTCGAGCTCGTGTTGAGAAGCGACTCAAACTCAAGCTCGATGCTCGTTGCGCTCTCTTCGTTCTGATTTACATTATGAACTATCTCGATCGAAATAACATCGCCTCCGCCCGCCTCAAGGGCTTACAGGATGACCTTAAACTAGACGATAATGAGTATGCTACATGTCTCAGTATCCTCTACGTTGGTTATATCCTTATGCAAGTCCCTTCGAATATGTTCATCAACCGAATCCAACGACCATCATTATATCTTGGTATTATCATGCTCCTCTGGGGCTTGGTTTCAACACTCTCCGGAAACGTTCATAACTTCGCTGGAATGGTTATCGTTCGGTTCTTTCTTGGATTTACCGAGGCTGCTTTCCTTCCTGGAGCGTTACTTATCCTTTCCAAGTGGTATACCCGCCGCGAACTTACCAAGAGAAACGCTATCCTCTTCTGTGGAAATCTGATCTCAAACGCATTCTCAGCTTTGATTGCTGCAGGAGTGTTGTCTGAGATGGATGATGTTCTTGGGCATGCTTCTTGGCGCTGGCTCTTCTGGAGTGAGTTCTTCTAACAAATTATTAAAACACAGTTCTGACAATACTTGTTTAGTTGAGGGTGCCATCACCATGTTCATCGCTATCCTCGCAGTCTTCATCCTGCCCGATCTTCCCAGCAACACTCGAGGATTCTCTGCGGAAGAGCTTGCAGTTGCCCAGCTCCGTATGGTTGAGGATGTTGGTGAGGCAGATGTTGACGCTGAGGGCGAAGGAGTATTCACAGGCTTGGTCATGGCTCTCAAGGACGCCAAGATCTATGTCATGATGGTGACTTTTGCTGTTTATGTTGTCGGCTTGTCTTTCAACGCTTTCTTCGTAAGACTCCCTGTTGTCGTTTTTCCTTGCTGGACGCATACTAATTTCGGTCCAGCCATCACTCACTAGCACACTTGGCTTCGCTTATGTCCCTACTCTGCTTATGAGCTCTCCTCCCTGGCTGTTCGCCTGCATTGTTTCTCTGATCGTTGCCTGGAGCTCTGATCGAACACAAGAGAAGGTATAGCTCTACTCTGTCCCCGATTCTGTATGTTGTCCGCATATTAACAAATTCCGATAGTTCTGGCACATCGTTGGCCCCCTCTGCATTGGCTTGATCGGATTCATCATCAGTATGTGCACGCTCAACGTGGCCGCTCGATATCTCGCCCTGTTCCTTCAGACATCTTCATATGCTGGGTAAGTTTCGTCAAATTACCATGCTAAGTCACCTTTGACTAACAAGCAACTCTCTCCAGATATATCGTTTTCTATTCATGGATCAGTTCAACCTTCGCTCGCCCCCCTGCCAAGCGTGCCGTGGCCATCGCCTTGATCAACGCATTCGCTCAACTCGGTAATATCGCCGGTTCCTATGTTTGGCATCTCAAGGAGAACGGTTACCGCAAGAGCTATGGCATTGTCACGGCTATGTTTGGTGTCACCATCGTCGGAGCTTTGATTCTCCGCATCATGCTCTCGAAATTGAACAAGAGACTTGAGGAGTTGGAGCGAGATGAGGTGCAGGCTGATGCAGACCAGAAGATCAGGGACACTGAGACAGATGAAGCTCTTGGGATGCGAAAGGGCTTCCGTTACCTGGTCTAACTCAGGGTGCAACCGGCCCCACCATGATTTACCCTACGCCATATGTCATTAGCATTTTAAGTATTCCATAGGATACTGTAAGACCTTTTTGTTGAATAATAGTAACATATATGATATGCGAGTGACCCATAAGAAGACATTCCGTAGCCTGAGGATTACTTGATGCTTATCTTGTCAACGTTAGGCAACGATCAGCCAACCATGTCAGAGGGTGGCGAAAGGGTCTCATTTATTGTGACAAAGACGAACACGAAGGCTCTATGACAGCGAGTAGACACCGTCATGGTATTTTTCGCGATAATAGTCGACTAGTAGGGAGTGGGAAACGATCACCCTCAGACGGAGACATGACTGTTGGGTTACTCTGAAGAAGGCCCGTTGCGTCTGGACTGCAGAGTAACCTTATAAGCAACATTCACGAGCAATACTTTCACCAGATTAGTGCAATGGTGTCTAGGGCCCGACAGGGTGACGCAAAATGAAAGTATATGTTGGAACTCGCCCGAAAGACTGCCCGCCCGAGTTTAGAATTTGTGCCTCGAGGTCGAGTCCCGGGCGGGGCCAACTTGCACACTTCTTTTTTGCCATTTCGGTCATCTTGAGCTTCAAGACGAAGATATCCAACTCGGATGCCATTCTCCTAGGGAAATGGTATCTTCATGCGCAAATGAAAGCACCTTTTCCTCCAACAGCATCAAACAGAGACACGGCTGTGTTTACTCCGAAGTAGATCTACCGCACCTTGCCTACAGAGTATCCCTTATATACAAAATTCACAGGCAATCCTATCGCCAGACGAGTGTAATGGTGGTGTCTGGAACCCGACGGGGTGACGCAGAAGTAAACGCAATATTCATTGCGTTGGAACTGTGCCCGAAGGGGGGGCCCTCCGAGTATTAGTTCGAATCCCGGCGGGACTACATTACACATCTCTCTCTTTTTTTTTTTTTTTTTAGCTATTTCACTTCTGCTAAGCTTTAAAACTGAACTGTCTAATTGGGATGCCATTCTCCCAAGAAGAAGGTGTCACTGTGAGAAAATGAAAGCACATTTTCCTCCAACAGTTTCGCCATCGATATGGTCAGCTGCAACCTCATCTGCACTCCCATCCGACGGATCGTCTTGGCTACCCACTGCCCCTGCTCTTTTGGCGTTGTCCTTAGCCGCATACAGAAAGCATTGGTGCCTAACCAACATTATTGCACGACATCAAAGTGCAGAAGGCGAGGGGCGGGTCTTATCATGCAGCATAGGTACCGTGTGAGGCAGACTTCAGAATGTGAATGTGCCTAAGGCTGTGACATTGAGGGGCTTATACAACTAGCTGCCATTCTGAGATTTCTCGCAGTCGTCTTCCCCACCACTTGCTGAATAGTCAGGAACATCTTTCACTTTAATCGCTCATTAGGTATCCAGTATGCTTTGTGCCAGGTGTTTGTCAATGCTCTTTGGTCCCCAGGAAGGCCCACACCATGAATACATTGATGATGTCGAGAAGGCTAGCGACAACAGATGTTTCATCTGTTACCGGCTTCTATATCTCATTCGACGATACAAACTCCAAGCCCTCGAGGCTCGTCGTGTTTCGGATCACACAACTATACAAGGTACTGGGAACCAGGTTGGCCAAGCGCCCAAGGTTCCCTCCAGGCTTCGATATTATTTCGCGCACAACTTTTTAGGCGTCGGCGATCCGAAAAAGGACGTGATGATAGAATTCAAACATGAAGGGAGATATCCTTGTATTGAAGGCTATCGTCGATGCATTGTAAATGCCAAAAAGGCTTTGGAGGAAATGGCCGGCTATGGGGTCCAAGATACTCATCTTCGGGACCCATTTACAGAGCGTTCGTATACGGGAGGCACTGTAGCATTGTAATTTGCACTGGAACGACTACGAGATTGCAGGAGGAACCATTCGGAGTGTCGCGATGCGGCTCTGGCTCTTTCAAAAGCGGAGAGGCCCGAATCCGAGTCATGGCGCCCCAAGCGATTGATTGATTGCTACGTTAAAGACGAACGTTTGCATCTTGTTCGCGGAGAAGACCTTGAGATTCTTGACTACGCAACTCTGAGTTATTGCTGGGGGAAATAAGTTCTTTACGCTACGATCAGACAACGAGGACCAAGCTCTGGGCTCCAAAATCCCTCTCGCCGAACAACCTCTTACCTTTTGCCAGGCAATTCTAGTATGTCGAGGTCTCGGAACTCGGTATTTCTGGATTGACAGCATTTGTATTATCCAATCCGGAGATAACGGAGACGACTGGTTACTTCATGCTCGCGAAATGTCTACAATTTATACATTTTGTACTCTGAATCTCGCCGCAGAGCATGCAAGTAACCCCAACCAGGGGCTGTTTATCAACCGGATGCTACGACCTCCGTTGGTTTTGGCGCCTGCCGGCGAGTCTGGCACAGAGGTGCGAGACATTATGTTACGATCAAGTTATTATCTTGATTCAAATACAGATCTTTCATTAGCGCCTGATGAGACTTACCGGCTCGAGCCATCTACGGACTCTGTTGCTGAAACTGCCGTAATGCATACAACACTTTCTACTAGGGGTTGGGTTATGCAGGAACGTCTTCTCTCGCGTCGCACCCTACACTTTTCACGGCACCAAATTGCTTGGTCTTGCTACGCCTGAACTACCTCCAAACATGAACAAGAGGATGGATTGAGTTGGGTTGACCGGCTCAAACCGGATCTAATCACAACGGATCAACCGGGCACGGAATTGCAAGTCGCCCACTGGTGGCTAAGAACAGTTCAAGAGTACGCCGGCCGACAACTTTCATACCCCGAGAAAGATAAACTTGTGGCTATCGCGGGAATTGCGCGAGTATTTAATCATGTGAGAAGATTCAAGTACTTGGCAGGAATCTTCCTCGCTCATTTACCTTGGGCGCTTCTACGGCATCATCGACATATTCGTCGATGGACAGAAAAGGGTCAGGCTATCGATGACCAACCACACGGCAGAGAACCTTTCGCCCCTGGAGGCGTGCCTAGCTGGAGTTGGACATCGTCTAATTTCCCTATCGACTCCTACCCTATTAGGACACACCTGGATTGTCTCCTTGAAGGGGAGTCACTTGTAGATATCAAACGCGCCGAGGTTGACTTGTCAGATACCGGTAATCCATACGGGCAAGTGGTAGGTGGCGAAATCGAATTCGAAGGCTACCTCGGGCTCAAAGAAGATTTCGACTATGATGGTTATACGACACACTATGATGGCCGTTTTAAGGAAAGTGGAGGTACCTATTGGCATATCCCATTAATACGGGCTCGTCGAGGCACGTGGCCAGACTTATTTGGGTTATTAGTTCAAGGGAATGAAGGCTCTGGGTTGTTTTATCGGGTAGGTATCTTTAAGGTTGGGGCAGACGGTGTCTCCAGGGATATCATAGAAAGGAGGTCTTCTAGAAGGGTTATTACCCTTATCTAGTGCTGAATTTCGTCTTGACCTATATTCGAGCATTTCTTCGACAACCAGAGTGATGATCTTAAGCAGTTGGATAGCTTCTTATACGTGGTCGCGGGGGCGGCCTCACTACCATAGAACACAGTCTGACATAATATCACTATTTGAACAAACATCCTGGTGTGCAGTGGCACGGCGAGACTGAAATAATTAGGACATTAGGGCACAGCTACCTACTTGAGATAGTCTACATTAAGGCTCTCATAGGTAGGTATCAACTCACCAGCCGGCACGTAACTGGGAATCGCCCTCGAGCACATCAATGGGCTTATTTGGAGCCTAAAAATGCTTAGAATTGACTCCATCCTGTTTCTGAGGTATCTAAGCGGGCAGTGACTGGTCGCGTAGCGACATGTACATTCCAGTGGCATACTTCCTAGATGGGCGACATGCTCGCGGCATATGACCACATTTTCGAGGCAGGAGAGAAACGTCCGGTAATTGCACATTCATAGAGTGGGTGTGCTAGTCTTCTTGCACAGTGGACTACGGGTTGGCTAACTTGCGGGGTAGAGCCAGCTAGCATATACGGCAGATGATTTCTTCCCAATGCGGCGACTATCCGTAACCCTACACCAGAGATATGAGGCTTTTAAGGATACTTAGATATTCACCCGATGTGCACAATCGCCCTCCAATACGCTTATTTGCGGCTCAAAAAAGCTGGCAAATCGTAGAGTGTCATCGAGTGTTCGGCGTCAAATTGCCGAGCCTTCTGCGGAGGCGGTTGAGCCTCAAACATCTCCGGCATTCTCTACGAGGTATAAATACGGCTGGAATTCCACATGTGGAAGGCTGTTGCAACACACCACCTTAATTTATCTCGAATAGTCAGCTTAAATCCATCCACATTTCCCATGGCCGCCTCCAACAAGAATATCCTGGTTGACACCAAGTCGGGCGAGGTACAGGCTCCCCTGAACTATGGCCCCGGCCATTGTACCATGTGTAACTGCGGTGGATATCATCGCAGCGCTCAAGGAGATTTCTGCACTTGTCTTCACACCTACACCAGTCACGGTGATAGTTAAGAGAGGTAATGCACCTACTTTATCTTCTCTTGCGCCTTGCGAAACTAATTCGGGTACATAGATAGCGTTGTTCTACAGATGCAGATTTGATGAGTGGTAAAGGCTCGGGAGGCTTTACTGCAGAACGTTCCAGTGGTTGAGAGAAGACACGTAGATAGTTGGATGACAGAGATGACTACTTTCTCAACGCCGTAGTCTGTTTCTATTCTCTTAGCCTACCTACCTATAGGGAATGAGTTCCGAATTGATCGATAATACGTTGCGTGCAGATTAATGTGATGTTTCCCACTCGTAAATCACCCAGGACTTGCCTAAGAAGCAAATTGCTATGAAATACATGCGGCACATGCTCTGTTTAGGTGTTGGGGAAAGGCTAATTATAGGAATGGGTCAAGTTGAGCGATCATCATGTAAAATTCAGGACGACACTAGTAATGTTAGGTCAACTGAGCAAATTATCTACCATTTGCCGAAGCCGCATCCTTTTCGGTAGGCCCTTCTCGAGGATAACCAGCGCAGCCACAGTAGCCATCAGGAGTGGGAGGGTAATCTCAAGGTACAGTGCAATGTGGGAAACACCACTTTCCAAATCCTCCATGATAGTCGAGCTAAAAAGAGACTGTAAAACAAACAGTTAGCCTGTTTTTCCATTTTGTCAGCGGGTAGTAAACTTGCAGCCACAAGAGAGGCTGGTAGGAAAACCATCGCCATCTCTGCAAGTATCTTTATTGTTATGGCATCTCTATGGCCCCGCTCCGTGACCTGTAGTAAACTTTGAGCATCCATACTCATCCGTCGAGATTGCAGTTGAAGGTCGGAGACGCTGGTTTGCGTGACATCTGTAGTAGATTGTAGCTGGTTGCTCGCCCGTACTGCCAGGATAGTCGAGATCTTTCATAGGTTAGCATACAAATGAACAGCCTACTTCAGGCGTCTTACTAGCTGCTCTGCCTTTGTGACTATGTGCGAGAGACTCGTCACTTCCTCATGATAACGCTGGAGGTCGACCTTGAACATCTTGGTCCTGTCTCTTACAGTACACCATGAACGCTGACACCATCGGTCATCATGCAGGCTATTGCATGTGGAAACAATCTCCACTTGTCCTCGGATAACACTAGACGCCATGGCAATCGCGTTGTCGAGGCGCTTCAACTCCTGTATATCTGAAAATATAGGTGAGTGTTCCTCAAGCGAGGCTTTGTCAACCCCAGAAAAGTTTGTCTTTTGCTCCTGTTGTTTGCATATCAGTCATCCATCCAGGAGCGGTATCGTAGTCCTCACAATCAGCGTAACTTCGTGGCGGAGCATCTCGATGTACATGTCCCAGTTTCTAGTTGCCGCGGAGAGGAGAAATATATGAGGCACTAGAGGCGAGCAGGGTGAAGTGTTCGTTTCAATAAATGCTTCCGATACACGGCCATGAACGTATTTCGAGTAGTTGAGCAGGATCCATGTAGATTGCTTATCGCCCAGGCAATTGTGATACATGCCAGTTTGCCGTAGTGACCACGGGTTTCCCCTTTTCCGCCCATTAAGTTCGAAATAACGAATGTTATAGCAAAATTCTGCCGATAGCCATGTCAGCATAGCCCGCTCGGGGGATAGGTGCTAAACACACCAAAGTGGAAAGATCCCGGGCTATGGCTATAGATAACATTTCTAGCACGTTCCTTATCGCACGTCTTGGTACCAAAGGTATGGACGACGTGTAAAAATGGGGTGAAAACCTGCAAGGTAGCTAGTATGTTGCGGAATGCGAGCTCAGTAATGCAGATCTGACTCCACGAGAAAGCTGGCTTGATGATACTGTTGGTAATTAGAAGACGTTTCTGTGATGTTTTGCTTTCGTCTCAAGACTTCCATTGGCAATAAGGAAAACGTACAGTAGCAAATCCTGCAAGGTGGGCTCTCTTAGGTACTGTTTTATTTCGGTTTTAGTGCCCACTTCAGATAAAATAACGACTGACGAAAGATACCTGAAGAACCCCATTGGTTTCAATCTGCTCACTTGTCAAGGAACAGTAGGAGGTGTACAATGTATTCGCCGCTGTTCTTTATGTTAGTTGTCTGCCTTCACAGCAGGTTAGAAACATTACTGAGGTCTTTTAGCCGGCTGATAACATCAACGCCTCCGCCAGAAACCTGAAACAGCTCCAGTGACTGTTCGGATAGCTTCTGCGTAAGAAAGGTACGGTCCTCTCCGATCGGAGTATAGCAGCGCGTGTCGATTGGGTACTTTGCTCCCCCGCCGGGCCCAAAACGGTCGACATCCATGGCTGATCGAAAATAGACCAGGGTAAAACTAAACTTGTCGTCAAACTATGCAGAAAAGTGCCGAGATTGCCTGTTCATATAGAATAACTATCCATGGTAAGGATTTATAGTGTTCCTGTAACAAGAAGTGACCGAAGCTGCAGGTGAAATGACTAGACCCGTCATAGAGGCTGTGCTCAATGTGATTTGACAAGGTCATGTATCCAATTTTGATTCGTTGAAACGAAGGGCCCTGTTTCAACCTCGGCTACGGAGGCACCTTGGCAAGAGTGAGTACAAAATGCGAGTGGCCTATCCCGTGCCCAAGTACCTACCTAAGCTACAACGAAGAACGCATTCAGTTGAGATTTTAAAATAAACCGACATTGAAACTGATTTCAAGCAGAACCCTTCTGGAAAATATTGACGTAATTTGCCTTCATTGTATGAGGTTTCCACATGCGTACAGTTACTTATCTACCTAGGTACTTTGATGTTTATTTCAGAGGCTGCGGCAAAAGAGAGGGTATAATTAGGTCATATTGGCTGTATCTCGTCAATATTTGCATATTGATTAGTCTCCAGAACTATTATCAATAATACCTATAACCGTGATGAGTTTTAAGTCCTTGGGAAGCCTACTCGCACTTTTTGCGCAGTCTCGCTAACGGGCGGCCGTATTCTCTTGGCTGTGTTGATGTGATTGTTGCACAAAGTGCATATAAACACTTGGAAGCGATTAATTGGTTCGAATTAGCCGAATGACCCGGCCAGCACCGCCTCATTAGGCTCCAATGCTAACCCTGGATGCCCTGATACTGTTGTTAGATAAATGGTGGCATGTTAGGGGCTGTGGGGAGATCGGCTTTGTATTTTCCATTTCAACCTCCACAAATCCTAGGCACTCTCACCATGGCGGTTCAGATCATCGAGAACCGGTACATTCACCTAGATGACCTCCGCACCGTTCTCCAATCCAAGTTTGGAGCCGGCAACTTCAAGATACTGGTAGCTCAAGGCATTCGCATGATACACCGCGAGGGGCTGACAGTCTCCGGGTTTAGGAAAGAGATCACGATTATGAGATCACCGTCCCCAGACAATTGAACAAGGTTGGTCTTCAGACTCTGAGAGAGAAGTTTTCTCACATGGCGCAGAGCGAAATCGACTCAATACCGCGTCGCCCTTAAGGCGGACTGAGGCAACTGGGTAGGAGGTAACAGCTGTTGTGCATGAAAGTGCAACCGTCGCGATTATAGATGCGGGGTAGAGTACTTGTATCTTTTGGTTAATCTTGAGCCTTCTTCCTCCTCAAGCCTCTTTTTGTGACTGCGCCCTTTTGCCCGTTTTAGACCCCCGCCTACCATTGCAGACGCTTCACCTCACAACAGCTGCAAGATGGATGATCTTAAGAGAAGCATAGAGGATGTTCGATTTAATCATTGCAACTTTGAAGATCGCCATTTTATTCCTGAGGCTGCCCTATTCCGAATTATGTCCAAATCAGCTATCGAGGCCTCCTTGAAGAGTCTTGATGTTCCAGTTCATGAGATTCCAGACCTGACAAACGATATACACAGAGGCGCTCGGAAATGTTTTGCAATCCTGATTCTAGTGGGTTGTGGCAAGAAAATCTCAGCATTGTTTAGACGCGATTTGTTGCAACGGTCTCAACCCGACAGTCGTCTGCCTTACAACCCCCAGGCACTGGAGCGGATTTTCGAGGAAAAGGAGTCAAGCCCGACAATTAGAAGTTTTATCGAGAAGCAGTGGGAGTTTTCCATTCCTACTTTGCACCAGAACATGATTTCACGAGAGCTAGATAAACCGATCATTCTACCTTTTCTGCGTGAAGAGCGTGTTGGGCGAGGCTCGATGGGAACAGCTTGGAAGATTGAGGTACACCCTCAATGCCATAAACTACCTTTGAAGGACAATATGGTAAGCCCAAATCGAGGACCTTGAAGAGTTTCGCGCTCCGTGTTTACATTTTTACCTTATAGGTCATCCGGAAGCAGATCGAGTGTGGAAGAGATGATGACATAACTGTATTCCGGAGAGAGCTGGAAAATCTGTCCCTCCTTGCGCACCTGAAGCACCCCAATATCGTTCAGCTGTTCTGCTCCTACTCACACCGAAAGCGATACAACCTCATCTTTGCCGTCGCCGAGGGAGGATCATTAGCCGATTACCTGAACGTGAATGGACATACGGGGGTGTTGGAGGGCTCGCAACTTCTACTGGCCCTCGCTGACTTGGCCTCAGCAATCGACGCTGTACACAACTTCACGTCAAAGGTGATGGACTTGAGCCTGTCCGGGTGTCACCATGACTTGGCACCGCGGAACATCTTGATCCATGGGGAGACTTTGCTGTTAGCGGACTTTGGCCTGTCCACGTTCAAGAATGCAGATCAGGATTCCTTGACCGCTTTCAAAGAGGTCCGTGGTTCGCACATTGCTCCCGAGAGCCAAACATTACAGGGAGGTCACATCAACACAGGGAAGATAAGTCGCCCTAGCGATATATGGTCTTTTGGCTGTATCCTGTCAGAAGTCTTGACCCATATGGTGCTTGGCGCCGCCGGTGTCGAGCAGTTCCGGGAGAAGAGAAGAGTTGAAGTGATGCCTGGGCTTGAATGGTTTAGATTCCATAAAGGTCCTGAAGCTTCAAATCCAAAGGTACTTGACTGGCTGAAAACCCTGCGAGCAAGCGAGGAGCGTTTCCGCCCGCGGCTGGTTGATTTGATCCTCAAGATGTTATCCATGGATCCGAGTAAGCGTCCACGCTCGGCAGACGTCCTTATCGAGCTTCGTGGAATATCTGTTCTCTCTCTTGCCGATCCTCTTAATCGATGTTTGGACAGCCAATACTCAACCTGCCCCAGCATTGGCCTTCTTCTGGATCGGATGCGCTTCCAAAGCTGGCTCTTTGCCTTCGAACAGATACTGGATCCATCCAGTGCAACGGAGACAGATACACCCACATTCAGCTTCCACGAGATAGTTGAAGCCTTGAAGGAAATGTCACGCATATTGGAGGGCGACGAGGAGAGCAAGACTAGCGTCAAGCAACAACGACATTCCCTACTCCGATATCAGCAAGCGAAGCTACTAGAGTCTCTACCTACTCACTATCAGTCAATTGCCAAGAGCCGACTTATAGAGCTGGTCCTGCAGAGAGATGATGTGGAACAGCTGGGCGGACTGTCGGCAGCTATCTCTGAAGCAGGTGACCAAGACGTCGGCGTCTTAGTAGCACTAAAGCATCTCACAGCTCTTGCAGAGGCAGGTCGTTTACTTGAGCAAGAGGATCTCTTTATCAACCAAAAAGACATCACTTTGAAGGAGGATATTGACGCTCATAGCCTTGCGTTACTGGCACCAGCATCCCAGCGTGTTCTCGTGGAATGGTTGAAATACAAGGAGACTTGGGCTGACACTAAGACCGGAACGGAGCTCCGCAACAGACTTACATCCGTCGTTGGTCTGCTCCGCGCCGAAAGCACGTCCCAAATCCCGGGCAGTCTACATTGCATAGGGGTATTCCATGGTCCTTCCAACCGAGCACTTGGCGTTGTCTACAATCTCCCCCGCCCGGACGCGCAGCCAGTCACTTTGCATCGGCTACTCAGCGCCGAAAAGGGCCGTTACCGCCCCCTACTGGACCACCGCTTTCGACTCGCCTCCGACATCTGCGAGTGCATCTACACCTTCCATAAGGTCGGCTGGCTTCACCGCAATCTACACTCGATGAATGTCTTATTCTTCCCACCCAAGAATGCCGAGAATACCGAATGGGCCAGGGATCCCCGAGTTGTGGGATTTGCTGGCGGTCGGGAGAACCATCTTGATGCCTTTACTCACGGGCCAGACGAGAATCCCAACCTCCGACACAGCCAGCACCCAAGATACTTTCTGCGCCAGGAGCGCTATAAGGAGGAGTTTGACTACTACTCGGTCGGAATCCTCCTTCTGGAGATCGGGCTGTGGAGTACCTTGTCCAAGATTATGGATTCAGGGCGTTTCAAGGACATGTCGCCTGAAGACGTGAGAAAGAAGCTCATTGCAACAAGGGTTCCGCAGCTCGGGGTTGCCATGGGCAAACGATACATGGAAGCTACGCGAGTCTGCTTAGAGGGCGAGTTCTCTGGTGATGGGCCGGATGCTTGTTACACAGCATTCAAAGACCGAGTCTTGAATCAAATTCCGAAGATAGCTTAGGCCTGATTATTACCAGAGTTGGCACGCTTGTTCAGCAGGGGCAAATCTTTTCTACGCTGATGCCGTCGATACCCCCTTAAGTTCGCTAAATGAACTTCTACAAGAAGGCTACTGCAAGTGAACAATTTTAGGGAGTGTTGTTAATCTACAGCAAGTAATTCTGTCTCGTGGCCAATATCTCAGCCACGTCTCAGCCATCATCAATTTATTGGCAGCTTCGAAGGCGATGATTGGAACGCTTCAGCACACACACAGCCCAGCGGCGCAGTGCTTCCTCTACCTACAAATCTGCCCAATGTGCACTTTGACCCTTTCATGCCCGATATTTCCCGCTGAGGGGAGCATCCAGACCTTGCCCTTCTGTCCGGTCGGTTCACGAATATCCCTTGCCTGCATGTCCCTAGCCCATCTCTGACCATCTATTTGTTCAATATCACCATGGCGACATCAGAGTGGTATCCATCCTCTTACTGGGACCATTGGCAATCTGCGTCGGGCGCACAGGTGCAAGATACCGGTACGAAAGCTGACGAATACCACTTCTTATCCTTTCTTGCTACCGTCCAGGCTTATCAGATCGAAATTCTTCCTATCGTTTGGGATACAGGACGCGGAATAGTCGGCACTGGCGGCACTTCGAGGATCGAGCAAGCTGTGCTGACTCTAGACACAAGCTTCGCTTTCAAAACCTACCACAGGCGCAATCAGTGCGAGCGACAGATCTTCCGAACCCTGATCAACGAAGTCATTGTCTTGAGTCAGGAGTTCACTCGCCAGCATGACAATATTGCCCAGCTACAGGGCATTTGCTGGGACATCTCTCCAGGGGATGACAGACCATGGCCGGTTCTTGTATTCGAAAAGTCGGCTCTTGGTGACTTACGTCGCTTTGCTAGGGAAGAGGGAAGACATCTGACTATAGATGAGCGACTTTGGCTTTGCGTGGACATTGCAATAGCCATCATGGACATGCACAGCAAACGCGAGTAAGGAGTTGTCTGAATAGTGAGCCATTACTAACGGATCTTTAGAAATTGTCCATGGAGACATTAAGCCTGAGAATGTTCTTGTTTTCAAACATGATTCTGGTAGGTATACCGCCAAGGTCATAGATTTTGGGTATTCCAGCCAGTACATCCATGATGATGAGCGCCTGCTACTGCCAATATCGGCGCCTTGGAATGCGCCGGAAAATGATGGTCGCCTATCCAGTTGGACTCCCTCACAAGCGATGAAAGCCGATTACTTTTGTTTCGGGTTTTTGTGTGTGTGGCTTCTATCCCCGTCTTGCCATGAGGGAAGGACACCTATGGAGGTAGAAGAAATCCTACACACCATGAAGGAAAATCTTGCGATACCTACTCAGCAAATCTTATCACAACTAGCCGTTCGAAATGACGTCAAGGAAGCCTTACATGAGCTCTTTAACTCGAGCCTGCATCAAGACCCTCGAGAACGTAAAGACGAATGCCTTTTCAGGTTTGTGAAAAAGCTGGACCCGGAAAGGTGAGCTAGATCTCCAAGAAATGAGCCGAGACGAGACTGATGCATGATAAGGGCCAATGAACACGAGATTTTAGGGACGGATCTCCTAGAGGAACTTGGAGTGAGAGGAAGTCGCTTTAAAGTATAGTCTGATGAAGCTAATAGGAACTGATGCTAATTCCGATCTAGATCCAAGATATGGCCGATCAGCTCTACTGGACTGACTATCGAGTGCGGGCTCATATCGCACAATGCCTCTTGGATGATCCTTCATCATCGCCATCAATAGCATCCCAGGTAGCCCTCTGTTACCACATCGGCTTTGGTGTGGCTAGAGACGAGAAAAAGGTTCAGGGAATCCTGGCTCAGAGCAAGAAGAAACAGAAGTCCTTCGAAAAGATAGTTGCATCTCTTCAGTACCCACGTGGCGTGATTGAAACCTCTACGACACGAGCCTTACGAAAGACAGGGTTCCTTTCATCTTCGGATTTCTCGCAGCTCTACCGCCAGCACGGAAAGCTTGATGAGGCAGAGATGAGACTGGGGCAAGAAACGAAAGACCTGATCAGCGCGTGCGGTTCCAGTCACCCACTTGTGCATATCTCAAAAGAAATGCTTTCGAAAGTCTACTCGGCTCAGGGCCACTGGAAAGAGGCCGAGAAACTGGAGCTCGAGATTGTGGAAGTCCGCAAAGCCGAATTTGGACTAAGCCACCCCGATACTCTTGCAAGCATGGGAAATCTAGCATGGACACTCGCGTCGCAGGATCGACTAAAGGAAGCAGAAGACATGATGTTGGAGGTGGTCGAGATATGTCAGGCTCAGCTAGGGTCTGACGACTCACTGACATTGACGAGCATGGCCAACTTGGCGGCGATATTCACGCTACGAGATCGAGGAGAGGAGGCCGAGAAGCTCAAGCAACAGGTCATAGAGGCTCGCAAGGCTAAGCTTGGGGAAGACCACCCGGATACTCTAATGAGCATCACTACTTTGGCCTCAGCGTTCGTTCGGCAGGGTCGGTTTCAGGAAGCCGAGAAGCTGGATTTGAAGGTATTAGAGTTGCGCAAAGTCCAGCTTGGGGTGAACCACCCCAACACACTGATGAGTATGGCCGATGTTGCGTTCGTTTGGAAATGCCAGGGTAGGGATGCAGACGCATGAAAGATACTGGAAGAGTGTGTCCATTGTCACCAACAAGTCCTCGGGCCGACGCATCCAGACACTTTACTGGTGTTGAATACTTTGGAAGAGTGGAGGGAGTAAGTTCCTCGCAAGCCTGTAGATTTTTACAAGAAAATATCATCAAAATGGTGAAGAAATTGATACAGAGATTTGAGATTGACCCCCTTGTTGATAAGTAAGTCCCAGTACAGCATACCAAGCGATCTTTCTCTCCTTTAGTCCAACATTTTCCACTCCCCCTCACTTATCGGTGAAGGCAACACCTTCGTCCACTCCTCTATTTCTACCTGCATGAGCTGCTCGAACGTGGCATCGCCCCGCATCACGCTCTGCCGCGCATCCTCCGAGGGCACCTCCCAGTAGGACCGCAGGACCCGAGATGGGGAGACTCGCCCATTGAAGCGATCATCGTCGTCCGTTCCCAAAATCTTCATGACCGTAAACCGATCCCCAAAGTGATCAATCAACAGTTTGACCACATATGAGAGATCCTTGATAGTCTGGTGTGTGGCGAGGTCGCTTCCATCTAGAAGGCCATTCCCCTGGAAAGCCAAGGTAATCTGCTTCGCATTTTTGAAATGGAAGACGTCCTGGAGCCGCTTCTGAGCGGACCTGGCAATTGTTTCGCCTCCGTGTCGGTAGTGGACACTTGTCGGATCAATAAGATCACGGCTAATGTCGTCGATGGCATTTGGATCAAACTCTTCTTCTTCCTCGTCCGCTTCGAGGTCCCCTTGCTCGCTGTCGACCGAGTCACATTCCCAGAACATGTTCGACTCATCATTAAGGGCGACAACAATAGTGACCGCCCCCGTGACCAACGAGGCAAGAGATTCGGTTTGAATGTCCCCTCCATGACCATCCAAGATGAAGTCGCGAAGGGAGTACAGGCGCATGACAAAGTCGTTCTCGCCGTAGTACACATGACGTGCTTCATTCACGAGCTGGCTCCCGATTGCATCATAGCCCATGAGGTACGGCTGGAGAAGGATGCCTCGGGCCGCCATGACCGGGATTGTGTCAAAATAGTTGTCCTCCATGTCAACCTCAATAGGAGGGTCCTCCTCGTCCACAACGGCAGGTGAGCTCTGCACCAGATGCGTGCGGAAGACTGCCTGCCGCTCTTCTGAAGGTAGAGAGGCAAACTGGGCTACTGTACGGCCACCAAGTAGTTCGACAAGTCTTGCGCGATTTTGGTCCATGGCGGCACAGAGTTGTGAGCTTGAAGTGCGTGTCTGGCAGATAAAGAGGCGTATTTATTGTCGGGAGGCTATTAGATAGACTGGCAATGGGGAACAGCTTCGAGATACTTTGTGAGGCCGTGAAATACGACATGAGGGATGTGTCAACATGACGGTAAGGCATCAGGCTCTGAGTTATGGGTGCTCTGAGACCCTCAGGCACCAACACATCATGGTCATGTGGCACAGCTTGCATTTGCACATTGGCAGCGTCTGCGGGAAGTACCGTCTGTTACCTAGGTACTTACCTATTATTTACCGCACATTTTAAAGCGGGCGCATCCCTATTGAAGTAGAATATGTCGCTTCGAAATTGTATTCTAAAAGAAAGTAAACATGTACAATAAAGAGCCTGTTTGTTAGATTAATTGGTCTCAACACGGGGGCACGTAGTTATTCAGTCTTGTTCGTTATCAGTACTCACTTAGGAACTGCCATGATGAGGCTCTGCGTCAAGAGGCTCGGAGATCCGAGACTGAGAAGATCTGTGTCTGTATTGAAAGCTTCGGCTATCCAAGCCCCGCAAGGATCCATGCATATCAGGCAGGCTGTGTATGTCAGGCGCCACGGACGATCGTCTCGGTTGATAGGGTAGTTAGAAAGGAGTTCAAGTCTAGTTTAGCCAATGGCCCAAGCGAGATGTATGTCCTCATAGTTGGCATTCGGTGGTCGGTTTCAGCCTCTTACTGTAAAGAGCCAACAAGACTGGCGCTTTGTCGAAGCCAGTCTGAGTTACATCCTCTTACATTCCAGACGAATGAAGCTGACACATGATTCGATATGCCCAATCACACATATTTGGATCCCATGTAGAATCGAATTGAGCGAGGAATGCCGCGACGAACGTGATAAAATCAGGAGACTTCACGGCAGTTGAAACTATTGGTATCCATCTAGAGCCTAGCGCTTCGAAAAGATCGTACAGTATCCACCGGCATTTTCTTTTTGAGAGTGTCCTATAGCTACACAAGTCGTTGCCGTTACGCGGTTTATTATTGAACTAGATTAATATTAGGAAAAGCTTTTACTAGTTACACGTAGAACGTTGTATCTATGCCTTGGTCGCAAATTGAAGTTATACTTAGCCATCCATGAAGTTAAAGTAACTAGTTCGTTGCCTTTTTTCGAGGAAGAGAGGTTCGATCAGTTTCTCAGATATCCGAATGAATAACTTCCTAAATTTAACATATCCTGCGTTGCTTTCCTCCCTTTCCTGTTGACATATTATTTACTCAACTATGAAAAGTGAGGGATCCATGCAGTCCAGCCAACCTTGCTGTATGCCTCCTCTGGCATTGAAGAAAGGCAATAAAACGTTAAAAATAGGAGAGCTAGCCGCGATACAACATAGGAGACTAGAATAGCCACGCCTATCGGGACCCCAGCAAGTAGCTCCATGTAACGCGTAGGCAATGCAAAAAGTAATAGAATTATACACAGAGGTAATACCGACGTCGCCAAGGCGGCCATAGCAAACCACCTCCAGAGAGATTTTACCAGAAGGGAGGGAAAGTCCCAATTCCAGGCAATGGGGTGAATAGCTGAGAATATGATAGCTGTAACATAGAAAGCAACAGTAGGTAACCGATTCGAAATGGGTTCCTCGTCGCCTGGCAGAGAATCAGTCAGGAGATCATAAAATCCACCCTCGGAAAGGTCGCTCTGCCTCTTATCCAAAATCTGGGGATTATGTGCCATGATTTCATCCATAGAATAAGGGATCACACTGGCAAGCACTTTGTTGCTTGCTAGTGGCTTTCCTAGGGCGTGTCTCCTTTCAACTCCAAAAGGTTTATTCCACCAGCAAATGTGCATAGCTAACGCGCAGGGTATAAACGCCAATGTAGCTAATTCTAGCTGAGATATAGCGTATCCTTGGGAGCGCCGCGCTATACTTTGGATGACAAGCCAGGTACACTGAATAAGGGCAAAGGCTTGTGCAAAGGCATCAGCCTGGCTTTGGTCTCTGATGTCTTGTTCTGGAATGTCTGGAACAGCTCCAGAGTTTTTGAGTTCCTCTAGGTAAAGTATCAGTTGAGGTCTTTGGGGCACTGAGATATCGAGAGGTCCTACCAAGCGATGTAATGAGTGTAACCAGTGGAGCTTGCGGAGCTGGGTCATCCTCCGGAATCTCATAGAGGGCAATACCGCCCATCTGAGCGTAGAAGGCGTGTACCATTGTAAAGTGGCGATGACTAAAACTCGTTAACATTCAGTTCTCAATTCTATCAGGGATAGAGAGTTCTCACGAGCTCTCGGTTTGAACCAAGTTTAAATCCTTCCGCGCATCTAAGTACTGTCTCATTGCAAGACCAACACCAAACTCGGGAGCGATAGCAATGAACCCCATCCAAGAGAGCTTTCGAATCCATTTTCTCCGCGACGGTGACTTTGGCCAGTAGGGTACCTCGGCGGCACCGTTGAAGATATTAAACTTATGCCATTCCCCTCGGCTCTCTCGGTGCGTGGGGAGATTAAGGTGGACGCAGTTCCAGGAACATACAATAAAGATAGATAAGCAGCTCCAGATGATCCCCCAGGTATTGCGATGTGCTTCTGGGGAAACCCAACCAACCATGCCATTTCTTGTACCGTTGAGGTTGGTTGAGTTGGATTGTGCAAAGACTGTGGGCATCAGGAGCGCACTTGACGCGGAGGATCGGAGCAAAATTTTCGTCATGATCAACAACAATCTGACAGCGCAACAGCGAGAAGACAAAGAATCAGAGCCAAGCACTGGGATGGAAGTGCTGCATACCTTTTAAAAACTAGCGTTCTGTACATTCCATCTTCTTTTTGTAGAACTGCAACCAGCGTACATTCCACCTTGAATTCCAGCCATTCCTCAGGCTAGCCCTGTGGGTACAGAAAGACACGGGACTAGCTCACACCTCATTGCACCCGTTTTTGGTGGTGACTATTCCGGTGTTTTCTTAGACTCTCGCCAGTCTCTAGTTGTGAGACACGGAGGGCTCTAGGTTGTCTTGCCGCCAAACCCCAGCTTCCAATGAACGGCGAACACGCTTCACTGGGAGCGGTAAAAATACCCACTAAGCATGCAAGACTTGCAACCATTGGATATAAGTGCACCAAATTACAAGACGGCTGTTGGTTGTTTGACGCTCAGCCTCATGGGGCTGGCTGCAGGTCTTACATCAGAAGTACATTGTCACAAATCAGGCTGCGGTTGTTTCCCTTTCTCACCCTTTCACCTCTCCACAATCGACGACCAAGCCATCAACTCGCCATGGATCCTGTGAGCGCTGGTGCGAGCGTCGTGACATTCATTACCCTGGCTTTCTCAGCGTCCAAGACTATTCACAATGTGCTGTCATCGATTAAGGACGGGCCCCGCGTCATCCGGGACCTAGGCGATGAGATTTCTCAGCTACAGAGCATCCTAGGGCGCATCTCGCAAATATCATTCGACCCGGTAGATGTAAACGACGTTACTGAATTAGGAGGGCTAGGACGAAAATGTGCCGATGATATGACTAGCTTTGAGTCAAAGCTCAAACACGTCAATGTTTCCGAGGCCGATGGCCGGAGCGGTAGACTCTGGCGGAAGCTCAAGCATTGTTTGACAGAAAAGGGCCTCGAGCAGATGCGGCAGGTTATTCGAGGTCACGTCCAGTTACTGACTATCCGCCTCACCCTGATGCAAACGCAGCAGCTTTCTTTGTCAGCGACACAATCAACCGAGATCTTGAACCTTCTCCAGCAACTCAAGCACGATGTCACCACGCTCCATAAGAACAGTGTCTCTGCAGAAAACAGCGATATGAGCCCAACAGGTTCCGGGTCACGCGTGGTAGAGTTGAACTCATCGGAGACAATGCCTTCTACCGACTCGACTCTAACCGAAAGCATCACTCGTTTAGTGAAGCTGGTGGATGAGAAGACATGCGTCGTTGAGTCGGATAACGCCGAGCAGCTTCTCGACGACTTGGAGCATCTGCTGAAATCCATCCAAAGAGCCGAAGCTGCAAAAGACTCTGCAGAGAAAGCTGTCTATTCATCCCAAGTCGATCACTCTAAGAGTGAAGACTTTTCGAAGGAGCTAAGGCTTGTGACGAGCCTAGTCTTGTCCGCACCTTCGATAAACATCAATCAAACAGGTAAGACTTCTATTCCATTGGCAGATTGCGACTAAATCCCGACAGGTCCGCTGCGCTTCCTCACCGATATCCCAGAAGGGACAATAATCCATCAACAACGGAAGCGAAAGACAATTGAGATTGCCGACGGCGTAATAACCTGGACATCTAGTAAACGACGACGCAAATCCCCGACTCTGGGTGATATTGAAGACATAACCCGCGTAAGAGAGTTCTGGTCTAAAATTGTCTTTAAACCTAGGAACACAAACCACATGCTTATGCTGTCCGTGAACCAAGGGAAGGTGTTGTTTGATAGCTTCGCTAGCATGCTTCCGCGTATAACGGTCAGCAATATCTTGCCGGCAGAGTCTTTGGTGTTCAAGCTCGCTGCGGGCGGCCGTATTCAGGATCTCATCCGCCTTGTGTCCGAAGACAGAGGCAGCTTGAATGATCATGACACAAATGGCTGGTCATTACTGCATGTGAGTAATAGAAACAATCACTTCCACGCCCCCCATCAACGCGTTACTTACGCCAATCAATGCTTCAAGCATGCGGTATCTCATAGCAATGTGCCGATGTGCAATTTTCTCATCCAGCAGGGACTCGATGTAAATGAAATAGCCAAATATGACTTCAGTCACGTAGAAATGTCGGTTCTACTAGACGCATTCTCTCACAGATTAAGGTACTAATGGCTAGGATTAGAACAGCGTTTCATCTTGCCCGAGAACGCCCAGACATGGCCCAAATCCTATTGAACGCAGGAGCCGACCCTACTATCAATGTTCATGGTTTGGCGAGCCCCATCTCATTAATTGCCAACCAACATAGCAGCACGGTAAGATATCTTTATGCTCCACAGTGATCAGCGTGCTTTGGTTGTTGACATACCCATGTTCAGAGCGATGATATCTTGCGCCAGGCCTTCGATAGCCCGTTTCTTTGCTACGCAGACTCGGAGACTCTGGTAACCGACAGCATATTCTTAGAGGCATGCGATCCCACTATGGAGTTTGAATTCGGAGAACTCGATCCGCCCATACACATCAAGAAGCTGGCATTTCTACTGAGCCGGGGATACACCGTGTCAGACAAGGATCATTTCGGCCATACATGTCTACTAAGGTTCTTCTCATCCGGTTTAGGCTACCGTCTTAACCAGGAACGTTGGAAAGACATTCTGGTGTATCTGGTGCAAATGGGGGCCGATGTGCATGCAACTAACACCGAAGGCAAGTCTGTCTCAATGCTAGCATATGGACAAGGACTTTGCGGAAGTTGCTCAGGCCTTTATTCTTCATTCACAGGAGACTTGTGGGATGCTGTACTGGACTCTTGTGGTTATGCCATTTCTGAGTTCAGAAAGCTTTGTCCCCGAAGACCCTTGTACATCGATGACTATACCAGGCACACGTTCGACAAGCTCTGGCAGGGCAGGGAGAATCGCTGCCCCTATTGGAACGACGACGTATGGCCGGAAGATGAGGCTCCCTGGATCAGCATTAACTCAGATGATAAAAAGTGCGAGAAATGTTACGACTGCTTCAAAGCCGACAGGTCAGGTTCTGGGGAGAGACTGTGTGGTTGTTGTGGATACTGTGCAGCAGTTCTTGACTGTTTCTGTTTCTACTGGGGGAAAGAGGGTTGTCAGCATCCACGCCGAGCAGAATTGATATGGGATAAATCAAAGAGCCATTACATCCTTGTTAAGAAAGAACCACCAGAGGAAAGATACAAAGGTGAGCGGCCACTGGATAACGAAGAAACCTGCGACTCTGCTCAAACCCCTGATGCAGAATCTGCAGATGAGGAGGTTCAGTCAATTGACAATCTGTCTTGGAGCTGCGATCAAAGAGACCAGTCATTTCTTGCGGGCCTTCATCCGCATCTCAACTGGAATACAGGACTTTTCTCGGGGGGTTATGAACATGAAGCCACTGGCTGGCTCGACGAGTACACAGCTAGCGACTCGAAATCAGAAGCCGAGTTGTTTAGGAATCCCTGGAAAGCAGAGTAGCCTTATGGAAACCCCAAATATCCTACAATATACATATACTAGCTGCCTGCAAAGACTACAAATATGTCGACTAAATAGGATCGTCAAATGATGTACGGCTCAGGCGCTGGACAACACACGCCAAGGTGTCTGTAAATATCGTCCCTATACAGTTTTCACTATTCTCGCTGAGAGAGTTCACCGATATATAGGACAATTTTCAAATACATTCAAATACTCTGAGATTACAGTTTACAGTGATACATCGTCTAAAAGACACGGTCATAGCTATTTGAGAACCATAATCAGGATAGTCATTCCCATTTATATATGTAATCGTCACCAGGTTGTATCATTTGATCCTAAGCCTAACCAAGCCTCTATTACAATACCAAATTTATACCTCTGCGCCACAGTTGCAACCCGCACCTTTATAATAGTCCACAGGGCTATCGCCACCTGGAACTTCGGCACCCTGGGTACAGCAAAAGTTGCCGTTGACGCAGTAGCAAAAGTGGTGACCCCCATTGGGCAGCTCCCCGCCGGTGGTGCAGTAGCTTGCGGTGCCATCGATGGCTTTGCAGTTGTCTCTAACTTCAGGGTTGACATCGTCACGGCCGCAAATGCGCTCCTCGGTGCCGGGGGCAGAAGGACACTGGAGCTTGTCCTCGTGCGGCTTGCCGTTGCTGCCGGCGCAGTTGGCGTTTCCGGCGCCGACGGGTGATGATGCGTCTTCGAAATAGCACATGTCGTCGCGTGCGCGGAGGCGTGAGGGTGAGGCCGTTACGACATTGCTGAGGAGGAGGAGTTGGATGATTGAGTAGATTGAGTAACGCATGGTGTTGGTTTGTCTCTTTCGTCAAAGTCTGGATGAATGGCTTGAAGATAGAGTTTAGAGCGGCTTGGGCTAAAACGATATGCAGCACCCTACTCGGGGTATTTTATAGTTCCCGTCCCTTGACGTAGACTTCGACAGTTGTTATTCTTCGTCTCAGCCCCAGCTCCTGTAGTTCGTTGCCTAGTAAAACCGTCTTGGCGATCTAGACTAAACATACTGACGGCCCGACTCGAAATAAGCATACTAATACTCTTTTAGTTCGATCTCCACGTACAATTTGTTCCTTCTTTTTCGTCCTTCCAAACGAAGGAGCGAAGGATCTTGGTGTTACACGACTAGAGCTGCGTTGCGGGTCTCCCTATGTTCGCCTTCCAAG
>JAADYS010002249.1:0-13199 GCA_012931995.1 Fusarium albosuccineum | reverse complement strand
GTTTTAGATTACCCCTCTTTCCTAATGCGATTAGTAGCATAGGACTAAGAAGAAAGTTATATAGGACCAAGATAGTAGCCCATTAATAGCAACTAGTGGCTGATGGGAAGGAAAATGTGTCTAGAAACCCCTTTCTGTACGGCCGGATGAGGCTGCGGGTTTTGATGTTTTGAGTTTGAATATACCAACTTGCTGATTCTCTTGATTCGACAATGATCGTAAGGGCCCTGGTATCCTTGGCCTGCAGGCTGTTCCTAGATTGTTCTGCCGTAGAGCCATGACTCGCCCTGGCGTTGACGTGACATGGGACACGAATCGTAAAGGCTAGATGATCGTCATAGACTTGGCCTCTTCGAGAGTATCTGCTTGAGAATCTAGCAGTTCCACAACTTGGAGTTAAAGCGAACTACCGAGCTATGAAACTACTGTACCTTGCCTGGTTAGTTGCCCCTATTAACCTTATCAAGTTGGCAGTACAAGCTAGTCGAAGGAGAATCAAGAGAGCAAAGTTGTAAATCTTGTTCAATTCCAGCGAGTGTATCGACATCCGTCTACGATTAAGAAGACATAAACCAAACAAAGGGAAAAAAGGGGGTTTCGAGAAAAAAGTATGTGTACAACGAAGTCTAAACCCCCACCCGCTAAATCCCAGTGAAAAAGATTTCCGTGATTATCTCCTCCACCTGCAGCCCGCGTTGTTTTTTGTTCTCTCCTCCATTGTGAGGATGCTGCAATTTGCCATCCTTTTACCCATTGATTCTCTTTTCTTCCAGAATCAAAGTCATTAAAGCCGCACCACTTGCGCCGAGTCATGCAGAGTTTGGGAGTCCGTGATGTCCCTGTAAATAGTCCCTAATGATTGCGCCCTATCAAGTCGGGACGTGATGAAAATAAACTCAAAGAAACGCGACAATGTCAGCCGCTTCCTTCCAAGTCGCAAAGGTTAATAAATGGTGAAAATGACGGGTGGCTCGGAAGCATAACGGCAGATTGAGGCCCATTGCCCGAGACACGGTCGAATATATGAAATGATGGTGTGTAGACCACTACAGGTTCATCGATCTTAAGCCTTCTTGGCCTTAGGTCGGGGAAGACCCTTCTCCTTGCGCGTCTTGATGTCGATCTCGGCAAGTCCCTGGCTGGCATTGTAAAGCTGGACAACGTTGATGACCTGCTTGATGAACATGAAAGGGAAGCTGACGCCGGCAATGATCCAGGGGACGGTAGAATCCATCTTGTTAGCACGGGCCAGCTCAAGAGCGGCGGGGCTAAAGGGATCTGGGAAGATCTGGGCCAGAATCGACGTGTTGACCTGAGCTCCAGCCTGAAGCTCGGCTCCGACTTCCTTGACGGGCTTGATAAGATAGGGAGAGACCAATGGCGATGAGAAGCAGAGGAGATAGAGCGCAATGAAGAACAGTTCGTTGAGGGCGCAAAGGGCGAAAAGAACATTCTAAGCGATGTTAGTGACCGGGAGAAAACTATGACAGAATCAGGAAATGACATACCTTGTTGGTGTAGTAGAGGCTGAGCAACCAGTTCTGGCTCGCGTCGATGTTCTTGTGGCTCGAATCCGTACCCGAAACGACGAGAGTGGCATACATATGCATGTAGTGGCTGGCAAGGTCGAGTGCGATCAGGCCTTGGAAGACGATGGCCCATCGAGGGAAGGCGGAGGACAGGAAGACGATCAGGCAGGCCGTGGTACAGCGGTCGGTAACCATATCGAGGACAGCGCCGAAGCGAGTCGACTGCTCATAGATGCGCGCAACATAGCCATCGAGGGCGTCGAGAAGGCATGAGACGCTGTAGAGAAACGAGCACGTGCGAGGATGGAGGGGCATGTAATAGAGGGACGCGATGGCGAGCACGATTCGCGCGTAGCCTAACAAGTTGTGTTAGCGACCAAGGGACAGCCTCGCTGCCAGACTTGCTCATCATACCGATGATATTGGGGTAGAAAAGGAAGATGTTCTCGCGAGGGGCATCATCCGAGGCAACCGGGGCGTGGTGAGCAACGCCGTTGCCGTTGGTGTTGCCGTTGAGCTTAACATCGCGCTCCGAGTCGGAAGAGGAGTGCGACTCCTGCTGGGCCTTGGCGGCCTGTCGTCGGGTTCGTGGGCTCATGATGTTGAAGTGTTTGCCGCAAGTTGGGAGAGATGGCGATAACAAATGTGGCTTATCATGCACCGCTTTGGTCGAGATATGGCAGGATTCTGCGAAAGGGGCAGGGGTTCCTTGGCGCTGTTGAAGCTGTCGTTCGGACTAGGGGGGCCGCGTCGTCGAGAGCGGGGGCGGGAGAGCAGCGCAGTTGCGTGGATGGGGAGAAAGAAGCGTCGGTAAAGGAGCGGATGAGAAGATAAAAAAAGTCCAAGAGAGATCTCGAGGCTCGTGTGGGTTAAAGTTCTGCAATGATGACGGCGGAAGGCGGCAGCAAGCTGGAGGCTCCCTTTTCCATGGGATGCTTCTGCCAAGCGAGGCAGGGGGGGTTTTCGGTAGACTCGGGCACGCTAACGGCCCGCTTCGAGCTCTGTTGCGTGTCAAGACGCAGGATGGCAGGTGTGAACTGTGCGCAGCCCCTCGGCTCAAAGGCGCTGACATTCGCACCACTCAGGCACAGAATCCCCTGAATTGATGCCCGCTGGAGGCAAATTGTCAGACAGGGCCAGCACTGCAGGCTCCACATTGGAGGCTGATTTTTTGAAGATGCCAGCATGCAGCTCACTTCAACACGTACGATTCACTCTGGCGGTCGAGAGATCCAAGACTCTTTTTGATGGCACACGACGACGGGTGACTCTTGGCTGCGCACCTTGACAGCACACGTTGCCAAGCTGCGCGCCACGACTTGGCCGACGACATCAGCTCTAGAACTGAGTCGTCTACCTGTGGGAGGTAGTCTAGCGTGGGCTAGCCCTGACGTCGCATTGGTAAAAGATAGCAGCCCAGATAGAGGCTGATCATCCGGTTTGATGTGCATTAGCGGCCAAACGGCTGAGATAAGAAGCTATCATGACAGCTCTACGAGCTTGGTTGCCTGATATTCGTGGATGTTATGATATCGACAAGAGAATCCGAGCTCGGCGGTTCGGGTTGCGCAACCGGCCCGTCGTGGACTAGACGCTTTGAGTGTCGATTTCTGGGCATGTGAACGTCTATATGAGACTGAAGCCCCCCGTAAATAGACTTCTTGATGGTTCATTGGAGTAAGCATGTTTTGATCATCCACTGTTAGGGTGCTTGAGCTATCTGGCTATCTTCTGCCTAAGCCGGCTCGGCCGGTTCAACAACCTCAGCCTCCAAGAGCCTGTCCATCTTTACCTCCATAATACCAACCTAGGTCGCCTTTCCAAGTAGGCAAGTCTCTCCGTCGGACAACAAAGCAAAGCTCAACCTCCATCTTGAACAGGCTACAGTCAGGATTACCTGATCCTCATTAGCTGCAAGTCAGACGATTCGTCAGCCTCCAAGGCTACCTTAATGAGAGTGGCTTGGGTTCCCCTCAAATGGCATGCCGTCTTCCCGGCGCCATCATGACCGTCTCAGCCAAGCCGCTTCCTCCATGTCATTACGGAGCGAGCGGTTCATCTTGCCTGCCCGGACAAACCACGGCAAATCACATTGACGATGTGATGTGTCGTGGGGTCCTGCCGTCTTTAGCAGCGTCTTCGCGCGAACTCAATTCAAGCCACTCCCACGACGCTGTCCCCTGCCCCTCGATGTCCCACGTCAGGTGTTTAACTAGGTACCTTATGTACATACTGTACCAGTCTGTATGGGCCACGGCCACCAAGCCAAGCAACGCAGATCGATCAGCTAGCCAAAAGTCAGCCGACTAATCTCCTGTCGATACGATGAGCTAGACTGCATTGGATCACTTGCTGGTCCCGGGGACGGCTCCCGGCAAGTTGTTGAAACCCGACCCGTCACATTGCTAAAGCGTGTAAGCTGGGCCATCAAGAGAGCTGCTGCACGTGGTGACGCGCAAGACGAACGCGCAGGCGACTAGACATGCGAGAGGAGCTCACTCAGGAAGCAACCGAATATTACGTGGTTCGGATAGCAGTAGATGGTTCCTTCACCGTCGTTGAGTAGTCAAGTCTCGTCTCTTTCTCTCACTCAAGGGTCCTTTAGCAGGGCGGAGCCCCAGCTCGGCAGTTCCGGGGAGTGGAGAGGGAGTCTGCGGGATAGCCGAGACGACAAGCTTTCTCAACGGGATGGTGACAGGCGGCTCTGAAAAAAGGAGACCCTTACCCAAAAGCAAAAAACCGTCTAGAGTGCTTGCTTAAAGGTCCTGCCTTATCGAGCTAGGATCACGGTTGTCTGTCGTTGCCGGCTAAATCAAGGCCTTTAAAGTGTCTCAGCGCATGTGAGCTAGAAACGGCAAGGGTCAGAAAGTCTGGGGGCGGCGGATCCGGGATCCCGGCGACGATCTCTTTCTCAAGAAGTGTGAGGCTGTTTTGGCCGACGGGCATCTGCCCTGCACTTTGATGAGCACGGAGGGAGCTCGAGCTCAAGCTTATTGACGCGACATGTTGGGGAAAAACGCAAATGACCCGCCCCAGACGGACGGGGTGCGAGCTAAGCCGTTAAACACGGCACAGAGGCACAGCTTGTTGCCTCCATCTCCAACTGTGGAGGAGGTGTTGGTGGTGTTCGTTGGCTGACCGTGGACCATGGTGCCTTGCATCAGAGAATGTCACCAGCACGCTAGTCGTGTCTTTTGCATCCATATGCCGGTTGCTCCGTCCTGCGTGCTGCGTCGTGTTGTTGTGTCGTGTTTGTGTTTGTGTTGACTTGACTTGGGACGAGACGAGACAAGAGGACCGAGACGAAATTGGGGTCCTCTATCGCAGGCGGCCATCCTTATTAGATATCCTTCGGCCCGTAGCAGTCTACCTATAATTGGACCCGCCGGTACTACGCAGCAGCCCTGCTTTTCTAATGCCGGCTCCCATGGACCAGTTGCGTGCCGTACCAAGCCCGAGGCTACGGACCATGGGCGGTCTCGTTCAGTCGACGTGCCATGGCTTGGTCCTGGGATGGTGCTGCGATGACCACGGCTCCGCTCTGGGGGTTACTCGACCGACAGCGCGCGTCCCAAGCCGGCCAGGCCCCTGCAATGCCATCTAAGGTACGGAGTAAGTTGGCCCCAGGAGTCGCATTTGTGGATCCGCCGTTGTCCATTTAGAGACGCCAGTCTACCTGGACCGTCCTGTTCCGCAGGCTCTATTGAAGTCTTTTTTGCCCCGGGGGGCATGTCTTGGGACAGTCTTGGGGCAGAGAAGGGGATGCTGTGTTGCCCAAATCGATGCCGGATGCCACCTCTGACAAGCCCTCTAGGGGATCTGTCTCTGGACACCGAGGTGCTGTGAAAGGTACTTGGGTTAGTCGATGCTACGCCGTTGTGGATGAAGAGCTTTTGGCCTGCTGATAGACGCCTTTGTGGATATCCGGGAGCCCCTCCAAGATCCATAACGTCCAGGGACTCATCCTCGACAATCTTGATGCTGGGCTCGTAAGGGATATCTCGCTCTTCGTAGCCAAGCTTTTCCTGGAAGTGAGTATAGAGGTCATCCTTCCACGAGAGGAAGTCCTCCTCGGTACCGCCCTGAGCATCGTTGGCCCTGCCCACGGGCATCAGGCGCTGAGCACCGGCCTTGTCAAGTGCCTCTGCAACAACAAAGCGTCTAGAGTGTCTGGACGCTGATCCCCCTCCATGCTCCGTGCTCCATCGAGCTTCATCCATCATGCTTGTTCGGGAGTCAGTGGACGGTCGGTCAGTCTCAATCTCCTCCTTTCTCCAAGGCCGTGTCTCCGCATGACGGTGATGCTTGACTCTCTGTCTGGACCCTTCTGACTTTCCGGGCCTCTTGTTGGCTGCTCCAACAGGCTTCCCGCCTGCTAGCAAATCTCGGTCCTCGCTCTTGCCTGCTCGCCTCCGTCTGGCGCCTCCGCGTACATACGACACAATAATGGCTACTACTCATGCCGCCCCACGACACACGTCACTGGTGGTAGTGTGTTGCTCTGCGGACATGATGGATCACTATGGGGCATAATGCAGCCGGGAGAGCAGAGGGACGGGGCAGAGGAGAAGAGGACAGACAACATATTCCAGGGCTCGGGGGCAGTTGGGGGAGGAATTTGAATTTTCTCCCATGTCAGGACCGTTGTGGTGAAATCATCACTGGGCAATCATGACCGTGATTCGGCCGATCAACGGCATCCAGAGTCTGTCTGTCTGACCAAGTTCATTTTATTTTTACTCGTCTGTCTGCTCGGGCCAATTTCCTACCACTTGCTGTCCTCTCTTACACGACAACGACAACTTGCCTCCCGGCTCATTCTCTAGGCCCTGCTGTATGTACTGTACCGTACTGCACCGTGCCCTCCCTCCCTGCCTCACGCCGCTCCCAGGTAGGTCCCGAGCTAGCATACCCGCGCTACGACTGTGGCTCATTCCCCTGGCCTCAAAGTCCTGGGATCGCCGCCCTTTTCTCCCCCTCCACATCCTCCGACCAAGCTTGCTCAGGCAGCCCGCAAGCCACCTCAAACAGTGACTTCAAGCCCTATTCATCCGCCGTGGCGGGCTTTTTTACCTATCCGTCCATTTTGCTCCTCCCTGTCCCTCGCTCCCGCCGCCGCTGTCACCCCCCGGCCCTGTCCCCGGCCCATATTCGCCGCCTCTTTAAGGCACAACAACATCCAAAGGCGCGATCCCTGCATCTTGCCATTGCCCTACGTTTGAGCCTCGGGCGACTTGTTTCTCGGCGGCCTTAGCTTGACCTGCTAGCCTCTCGCCTCTAGCTATCTTGGCCTCTAGCCTTGTCGCCTCATAGCCGGCCGGCCATTTTATTGAGCTGTGTGTGGATCGTCACTTTTCACTTTTCACCAGCGACTTTCCCGTCTTCCCGCCCTGTCGCGCGTTCCTTCAACTTCCTCCCATCCTCAACCTTGTTTCGATTTCATCTCTGCTCATAAATCTTCTTCCGCCCTCCTCCTGCACTACTATTTCATCCTCCTCCTCCTCCTCCTCCTTCTCTTCATCCTCCCGTTCTCCTTGTTCCTAACCCCGGGCCTAGACCTTTGCCGATCAATCACTCTCACACTGAGCGAGACCTCTCATACAAGAACAACCAAGACGGCACCTGACAGAAGCCAATTAGATCTCGTCCCCCTTGTTCCTATCTGTGGCTTCTCGTCTCAATTATCCGATCTCCCCAGTTTCCCCTCCACAAATCCGCCACCTGTGCCAGATCGTCTGTCTGGGTCATACGTCCGAAGTGCGCGAGGGCCAAGGCCAGCCAGGTAGTAGCGTAACTTGCGATCTTGAGGCCTACATTATCCTCGGACGTGCAGCTCGGTCCTTGCTCGGCCGTCCTCGTTTCTTCATCTCTTTCTGTACTCCCTCTCTACCTTTTAAAATTTGACTTCCGGATTGCACATTCTCGACCATCATGTCTTCGCATCCGTCGCTCAAGGCGACCTTCGCTAGCCGGTCCCAGACGGCAACTCATCCGCTCAACCGACACCTCTTCAAGCTCATGGACCTCAAAGCCTCGAATCTCTGCCTCAGCGCTGACGTCGCAACCGCCCGCGAGCTCCTCTACTTTGCCGACAAGATTGGCCCCTCCATCGTCGTCCTCAAGACTCATCATGACATGGTCTCGGGCTGGGACTTTGACCCAAGGACAGGCACTGGTGCCAAACTCGCCTCCCTAGCTCGCAAGCACGGATTCCTAATCTTCGAAGACCGCAAATTTGGCGATATTGGTAACACGGTCGAGTTGCAATACACCAGTGGCGCTGCACGCATCATCGAGTGGGCGCACATTGTCAATGTGAACATGGTTCCCGGCAAGGCTTCAGTCACCTCCCTATCCAACGCTGCCGCCAGATGGCTCGAGCGATACCACTACGAGGTCAAGACGTCCATCAGCATCGGGACTCCCACAGCCAGTCAGATGGACGAGGACAGCGAGCGCTCAGACGCTGAGAACCAGGACGACCACCCGGAACCCCCTCGGGCTGAAAATGGCCGCAAGGGCAGCATCGTATCCACCACCACCGTCACCCAGCAGTACGAGTCGGCCGATTCACCACGGCTCGTCAAGACGATTCCCGAAGGCGATGAAGCAGTATTTCCTGGCATCGAGGAGGCGCCGATCGAGAGAGGCCTACTTATCCTAGCACAAATGTCCAGCCAAGGCAATTTCATGAACAAGGAGTACACACAAGCCTGCGTCGAGGCCGCAAGGGAACACAAGAACTTTGTCATGGGATTCGTCTCACAGGAGTGTCTCAACTCAGAACCCGACGATGCTTTCATTCACATGACGCCCGGATGCCAATTGCCCCCCGAGGGTGAGGATGAGAATGCCGCCATCAAGGGAGACGGCAAGGGCCAGCAATACAACACACCACAGAGAATTATTGGCATTGCCGGTGCTGACATTGCCATTGTTGGCCGGGGTATCATCAAGGCGGGAGACCCTGAAGGAGAGGCCGACCGGTACCGGTCGGCGGCTTGGAAGGCTTACACAGAACGGGTTCGTTAATTTGTGTGGGTTGTGGGTGAGTGATATGGAGACTACGGGAGGTAGAAGTGCTGCTCAGGGGTTGGCGAAATACATAGCGGGATTTGAAATATCATGACTGTAGGGGAGCAACTATGGACGTAACTCACTTACAAGAACAACGAGATCCCATACTAGGGATGCTACCAACAAGCACTATGACGCCTCTGTCCGAGCGCACCGCTTCGACATAAAGCTTGACGTCCATCTCCACAGTTTTTTTTTTAGCAGGGCTGAGTTTCAGGGTTTTGGAGGGTTCGTTCCTGTAGCCCGTTAAAGCCGGTTTCTCCGTTTCCCCACTCAATGACGCCAGACTCTTTTCAGCTCAACTGAGAAAGCAAGCAGCCTCATCATATTAATATCCCACCTTGGTCACCTTCAAGACGCCGAGTCTCACACACGCTCGCCGAGACCTTTTTGCTTTTTTGCAGTGAATGAGGTTGCCAATCATGTGATGGATACCTTGCCCAACTCACAAACATCCAGAGCCCTTGATTGACCCGTAGCCAACCATGACGACTGCAGCCGGAGATGACGATGTGCGGCGGGTGAGAAAGAGACGACGTGTTGTTATTTCTTGCGTTGAATGCCACCGCAGGAAACAACGGGTTCGTAAGACTTGTCTGGGGTTTGAGAGCGCTCGGAAGCGTCGGTTTCCTTGCTAACTCTATTCATAGTGTGACCGAGAGCTGCCGTGTGGAAATTGCAAGTCCAGGAACAAGGAGGCCGCGTGCATCTACGAGACGAGCGCTCCAACAGCCAAAGAGCGTCGCCGACAGCGCCAGAACCCCCAGGAGGAGAACGTTGCGGGACCATCGCCTTCGCATTCGAGTAATTCGGTTGAGGATGCAATCGACGAACCTCTGTCGTCCAAGGCGGCTGACTGGGGATACGCCCAGAACGGTGCATCAACCATGGGGTTTCTCAAGCAGATCGAAACGGCAACCGATGGTGAGGACGGCTCTCCAGTATCTGCAACGAAACCCCGCGGGCCCTCCCTCAGTTCTTCAGATGAAGATCTTTCCCTGAGGGAGAAGTACAAGGGCCTTGTCCGGCAGCTCCCTGCAAAAGTCTATATCGACAGGCTCGTCGAGATGTTCATGCGCGGTTTTAACTGGCAGTATTACGCTGTTGACCCCGACATCTTCTACTCTCATCTCGACGAATGGAATAGTCTACCTTTCTCAACATTGTCGAGCGTCGGTCCTCGCGGATTACGTCCCGAGCTGCGCGCGTTCCCGGCTGTGTTATTCCAGATCATCGCCACGGCGCTGCTACTCTTGCCAGAACGGCCGGATCCCGTGTTTGACGCACTCAAGTACGCGGGGAGCATGCGGTTCGAGGATCTTGCTGTTGACTACAGCGAGTCCGGCCAGGCAATATTGGATTTGCTGGGGAAGAAGTACATGTCGCTAGCGACGGTGCAGGCACAATTCCTGAGGGCGTCGTTTTTCAAGTTCACGGCCAAGGTCACTGAGGCGGTAAGCATCACAACTAACAAATGAGCCATAATGACAGAAAAGGGAAATCCTAATGTTGGAGCAGTGGCACACTATATCTATCGCGATCCGCCACGCGCAAGATTTAGGCATGCATCGCGATAGTTTGGACCCAGAACCCCAGGACTCGAGTGTCGAGAGCGTCCTAGAGAACCAATGGCTGATTCAACGAAGGAGGAGGATGTATACTTTGCTTTGTGTCTGGGACTTGAACTGTGCGATGGTCCTCGGGCGCCCGGGAACCGTGGACTGGAATCAAGTTCTCCCCTCGTCGCCGGTCGATGCACCCATACCTCAGGACCGCTCCAAGACACCAGTGGTGCCTCGACGGGAAGACGATCCGCCAACACCGATAACCAGACTTCTATGGAATCTTCAGCTCTGTGGACCACTCCGGGCGATTCAGAACCTCGAGAACGAAGGGCCGTACCCGCGGGATTCTAACAAGATTGACCAGCTACACCAGAGCATTGTTGAGCTCGATGAGAAGATGCCTCCAGCGTTCCGATTAGACAACCCAGACACGCGATGGGACTCTCAACCCGAGGTGCACTGGTATCAGGCAACGCGGTACTACTTTGCTCATTTACATCAGTTCAGCAAGACAGCGCTGCATCGGCCGTTCGTCTTCAACCGCAAGGAGAGCAGGGTAGAGGCCATGCAGGCCAGTCTCAGGGCGCTCGAAATCCAGAAGATGACATTTGAGGGCCTACCGCCAGACTCGTGGAGGAATTTCATGCTCTTCTTTGGGAGCTTCGATGCCATAGTGCTCATCGCGTCCGTGTACATCCTATTCCCGCATGAGTATGCTGAGCTCACGAGCAAGATCTCGGAGCACTTTCAATGGACGATCGAGCGGTTTTCAGCGATGCAGGAGCGGAATCCGCTGGCCAAGTCTGCGCAGGGAGTTCTTCGAGCCATCGTCGCGCGGTTTAAGAAGGCTGTTGAGAAAGCCCAGAATCCCTCGCCTTCATCTGCGGAAAACAGGTCGACGACAGAATCGAGCCAGATGGCAACAGACTCAACGCCAGGAAGTTCGTCCCTAGGCCCGGGCGACCTTTCTGGGTTGGCACAGACGCAGTCTATGGCGGAAACGGCTTGGTTGACACCGTCAGCGGATGGTCTAGCTACGATGGCGCCGTTTTTCCCAACGGGCAATCTGATCTACAACGATCTTACGGCGGGACCGGACGGGATGATGCTCCCGCTAGGATCGACGGGTGGCGAGATCGGTGCTGATGGGTTTATGTGGCAGTTTGGGGGTGATTGGGGAGATGACACAGTTTGGCAGATGCTGAATCAGTTTCCGGCTGGGGGGGAGATGGGACTGACTAATGACGTTTGAAATGCCGAGATGATTACACGAAAAGCTGTTTGTCTGGCTTGTTGAGCGATGATTATTCGGACTGAAACATGTTGCAATGTGTGATGAAGGTACTCGCGGCGCCGGTGGATTTACACGGAAGCGGAAGTACCGCGGCCAGCAACAAGGATATACTTCCTAGGACTTGGTCCAGTCAAAACAGTAGGACGAAATCTATCAGAGCCTTTTGTTTTTCGAGAGCCTGATTTGCTGCCTAATAGTAAGCTGAGCAAGTTGATGAGCCCGGCGAGGCAGACTCAGCAGCAAGCCAGGAACCAACAGCAAGCCGGGAAAAGACCTGGATCAAGGCAGATAGGGCCCATATATATGCCAGAATTGACGGAGTTGGCCTCGATTGCCACCCTATTTGTGCAACAAACTGGCGGGCACCCGACATCAGGCAACACAGTCTGGCAAGGCGTTCCAGAAGCTGCACTTTGTACGCGCGGGAGCGAGGGACATGAGCGGCGGAGCGAGTTGGCCGATTGGACGGTCGGGTGTGAAATAGTGTCTTGACACGCGGACATGCAGCTTGCACGGCCTCTGGCATTAACCAGGCTCTGGCCTTGGGCATGGGGATAGGCTACTGTCTGTTGATGCTGGCGGACGGCAACATGTTGTTGGTGGCCTCAGTCGCCTGCAGTGTTGCAGCGTGTCGCCGTGCTACAATCTCTGTGTCATTCGATAGGGACGTTTCGAGAAGCATGACAGGGGTGTTGGATGGGTTATTCGTCGAGTTCTCTGTCTGGTTGTCACGCATGGGGGCGCCATTACAGCACAATAGGCATCTGGATACGATGCTGAACCAGTGTAAGAGCTGTTTGTCAAGAGTCAGTCAGTTTATCAGTATTGGAGTCCTCTGATGCTTTTTCCACGGGTCTTGAAGAGATCCATGGAGAGAGAGGTATGAATCGATGGATGTCTAGGTAGGAATGGACCCCTAGTCCGGCGTCGACAACTTACAGCGACTTGCAGAAACTCGTGAAATGAGGGACGTGGTGCATGTATTTTCTTTGATCGTGTTCTTTGTCGGTCCTGTCTTACATCAAGTCAAGTCAAGTCAGGTCAAGGAAGGTAAGGCGTTCTTGGACGACTCGGGTCCGCAGCAAAGAGACGAGGAAAAGAGGGCCCCTTGTTCTGTCTTTTGGCCTTTGGCGCGCGTATCCACTGTGGATCGATGGGCCGGCAGTTAGCATGGGCTGATTACCCCTGCCCGCACTTGGATCACTGAACGGTGCGGAAGGGGCGACCGAGCTTTCAGCTTGTAAGAGACCCAAGGCGAGAAAGAGCAGGACGGGAGGGTAAGAAAAAAGTTTTGCGAGAAAATCACCCACCGCTTCAACAATCTCTCTCGACTCTTTAATTCCTCAACGTCATCAATTTTTTTAACCTTCTATTTCCTTTCTAGTGCACCTCAGTCCAATGCTGCGCTGAAGAAAGAAAGAAGAAGCAAAAAAAAAAGAAGAGGCGCTGAGGCAGTGTCAGCTCTTCACTGGCTTTCGTCCGTCTCGTCCCCTGAACGCACGCCAAAAAAAAATCCATCACTTCTGCAGCTTGCTTCATATTTCTTCTTGTCTCATCCTCCAACAACGTGTGTGCACTTTCAACCTTTCGCCCACACCCCCCTCGGCCCAACCCACTCCCCTTGCGCCGGCCAAGCGAAAGGGTGTGCTGCCGCAAGCAGACAAAGGCCAGCAGCTGATCCTGTTGCGCACAACAAACGCCGCCGCCAGCCCGACCACTCCCCAGGGCCAAGGC
>JAADYS010002245.1:0-16075 GCA_012931995.1 Fusarium albosuccineum | reverse complement strand
CTCCGATGCGCTGGCGCCGTCCACTGGGCAGGCCGCTGGCGGTCCCCGCAAATACCTTGCAGCACAGTGCCCAAGTCGCGCATTCAATACATGCCCAACGGACCTTGCAGCGTGTCTGCCTTTTGGCATTTCCTCATTGGCCCGCCGGATACAGCGCAGCGCGCGTTCTTCTGGCCCCCTCCACCCTTCCCAGGGCGCCTCCACCTCCACCTCCACCCTTCTCCAAGCACGAAATGTCTCCCACCGGCCACCCTTCCACTTCCCGGGCCTTGTCTTGACTTGTCCAAGGCTTCAAGGGCCCCCCATCACCTCTCCCTCTCGTGTCAAAGACAGGTGGCAGAGCAGAAGCCATGAGGTTGAGCCGTGTGCGGATCATCAACGCTTCCAGAACCGTCTCGCCCAGTCGATGCCTCGCTGCCTCAAGAGAATGCCTCATGTTGAAGCCGCCTTACAAGGCCTCCACTTGTAGAGACCCTCATTCGAGGCCTTGTCGACGCTGTTGCTGTGTCTTGCTGCACATTGGATCTGGCATGGCCAATCGTCACTCTACTAGCAGCTTCAACTCACCTCATCCTCAGACACTTCACTCACTTCACTCACTTTACTCACGCACTTGACTAGCACGCCAGCCCGGTTCGTGCGTCTCGCGTATCCCTGCCGTCCCGGCCACCCTGGTCACCCACCCAACCCTTTTTGGCTTCACTGAGTTGTCTCGATTCGAGATGAATCCTTCTTGTGTCTCGATGGGTTTCTTATCGTCCTGTCGCCTCCTCTGTCCGTTTCACCGGTCATCTCGACGTGCTGCCTCGACGTGCAAGACGGCCCTGAGAGCTGGATCTGGTGCCCGTCATCAGCTTCCATAAGCAAAATCTCCGAGATCAGATCTAGAGGATGCTGCAAGCACTACTGTAACCCGCTAACACACCTCCATTCCTCAGGTTGTTCCAACCCAAGAGAGGAACGGGCAGAAATGGTCTTGTCCAGAAGGAAGCCTTGACCAATTTGATGAGGGGAAGCACAGCCCGCCAAAACTTGGCTGCTGATGGGCGATGACTCTTCTGCTTCAGCTCCCCTCTGGACAGTGCACACCTCCGCCATGTCCGCCACCGCTCTGTGAACCTCTGCCTTGGCCCGCTATCGCTTCTGTGAGGACTGCCTCTAGCGACAAGACCCCATCTCCTATTGCCCGTCATTCATCTCGTGCGTGATCATCACGGACCCTTCGGACATTGCTGCTGACTCGACTTCATGGGTCTGCGACAATGCCGTTTGTCGATAAGCCCCTTCTCCAGGCGCCGGCTCAGGCATTTGGCTGCTTCTTCACAGGAACATTCTACCGTACCATCAAGACAGTCCATCAATTTAGCTGTCCAATGATGCTTGGGGTGGCTTGGCGCTGGGATTGGACAGTTCAACAGAAGTGGGATGGGTGGATGTGATGAGATGGCTTCTGGTCTGTCTCGTCTCGCCCAAAACACGCCGACCACGCCGCCCGGATGCGCTACGAAACCTGAAATCCAGCCATGTGCGCTTCTCATGGTGGCCTAGAATGTGGCCTCGGGTTATTTGTGACTCGCCCAACAACTCATGCGAGCCAGGTCAGGATACTAGCAAAAACCTTGAGCTGCACCCAGATCTTTGCCACAGACAACTCTGAGCTGCATCTCGGGTCGCGAGAGGGCAACAAGGCAAGCAATGAAAGAGAACCACACCACCTCAATCAAAAGCGCGCCTGTCCAAGTCCGTTCCGATCGAAATCTCATGGTTCTCTTTGACAGAGGGGTCTCTGCCGTGGTCTGGGGGCGGGTTTGCAGACCATTCACAGCCCTGCTGCTCCCTCCTTCACACAAAATCCCGAAAGGTCTCGCCATTCTTCCCATCCGATTGTTAATCCGGCGTCCACGGGGAAGCCGTCCGTCCCACAATGACCTCACTCACTACAGCGACTGGTTCCGGGACAGTCCGTCCTGGACAGCAAACAATAGTGATGAAAATCTCGTTGCCTTTCGCGCTTATACGTTGACTAACTTGCGGATCTGGGGAGATCAACCGTCAGCAGAGTTGCTCCGGGAACCCGGGGGGCAACCTGCTGAAGACATCCGAACAGCTTCGGTCGGCTACCGGGAAAACCTGTTCACATAGCGATTGCTCAACCCTCACAGTGCCATCATACGGCGCTGTAATTAAACGCCACTCGTTGACCATCTCGATGTAAAACTTTGGACACTTTGTGGAAGGGTTTGAGTTAGTACTGCTTCGATATTTCTGTCTCCTCGTTTGGCGATTTTACATAACACAGAGCGTTTGCCCTGCTATTGTTCATTGATAGCCGTCTCAGTCGCCCTACCTGTTCGACGCCAACGCAACGCACAGCTCTCTCCTCGTCGCCTAAACTGGAAGCGCAAGGCGCTTATCAAGTTCCTGCGTTGTCTCATCATAAAATATGAAAGCATATGATCCGAGTCGTGAAGCTGGGCGCAATGATGATTGTTGTCGGCTTATAGACAGACATTATGAACAGACAGCGACCCATGATGGTTTGCATAGTTGACGGCAAGTGCCGTCATGGCTTCAGCATCACCCCGTGCTCATGGGCATACATGATGTTGGTGATACATGATGGGTTCAACTCCTTTTCTCTGCATCTCGGTGATGGTGATTGTCTGTCTGATAGTGAAACACGCAACCCTCCACCACCCATCGCTATCAATCCTCTTGTCGGGTATGATTGCTTGAGCGTCCTGATCATGATGAATACCCTCCCTCTGGCTCGTGCGCCCACCAAGTGGCTGCGCTACCAGCCCCTTAACAGTGGCCAATCTCATTTGCGTTGCGGCGAGAAGTCCCGGCTCAAAACTGCATGTACCTGTCTCTGCGGTCCTCCGGACCAGGTGCCCCAATCTTGTGCTATTCATTTCATTACGCACCACTAGGGCGCTGTACAAATCATTATCTCAGCACCGACCATCGCTTCACTCTTGATTTAGTTACGGGGTACTCTATCGGACGCCGGGCCCTTAACAGATCCGGGCAAACCTGTTCGCGGTCTTCCTCAGTCGTCTTGTGCATCGTGTTTGTGGACACGGCAGTTCTGCCAGGCTTGTCCGCCGGTGCCGTTACAGAGCACCATCCTCTATCAGAAACGGACATGCCGCGGTAATCGTCACAGGATTCTCATTTGGGCGGGCAAGCCGGCGTGCCTCCGTCCCATGCATCCTGACGGAAGATGCATGCACACAGACGATACCATACACCTTTCTGGCCCTCAAGCTCTCTATTGTGCATCGACAGCTCGACAGAGCGTTGCATTCAGTAACCGAATTCCCCGCTTCTTGGCTGTGGATGTTGTGATTGGCCTTTCCGTGAAGCCGTCCCCAATTCCTGGAACGTCCAGGTTGTGCTGTTCATGATGGTCAGTCACGGGTAGCCAACAGCTGGAAACCACTCGCGATATTGGCAGTGAAGGAGGCAGTCGTGTTGCACAGGGATATCTGGGACTCGGCTACGGTTCAAGCCCTAGTGCCAACAAAGACACTTCCACACGAGTTTGGAATTCATTGGCAGAATCTACCATCTCCCGGGTTGTTCGGGCGCTGTGAAGATGAGTCAATCCCCATGGCAATGTGTCTACCCTGGACAAGCCAGGCTCCTCTCGGGCACTTTCGCATTTAATGCAGCCAGGCGCCCTCTCGCCCTGGGCTTCACGGCGAGAATAGACGAGGAAGGGCGCTCCACAATGCCCATTCACGCTGTCTATTCTTGTGCGCTGCGAGGGCGTTAACACGCACGCAAGTCATTGCACCGCCGCCCAGAACTCAGCAGTGGTTGGAGGGCTGAGTTTGTGTGATGACGCGCCCGACGAGACAAGCCCCCTCACGAGACCCGGGGCTGGGCCGAGGACACCAAGGTTTTTTATTAATGTAACCAGCAACACAGGAGAGAGGACCAGATCCAAGTTGATGGACGCGTCGCCCGAGGCCCACGATGTTGTCGGCGCTGGCGTTGTTATCCTCAACCTCCTCCGGTGACCTCTGACGGCCCCCACATTCCGACCCCGGCTTCTTCGGGGTCCTGTGGTCCTCTTGTCCGCCTACCGACGGAAGTTGCCATATGGCGGTCGAGATTACGCGACGGTGCCGGCGGAGTCCAGTTACATGTTACGTACAAACGTACGTATTTCGGAGTTGACAGTTGATACGGATGGCATGGCGGACGACATCTCATCTCAGACGAGACATAGGAGTATTACAGCAGCAGCATCCTTTGCGGGTGAGGTGAGCCGTGAGCCCACTGAAACAGGGCAGGCCCAAAGTCCCTTTCTCAGCTCGATACTGTGGACCAGGAATTGCTTTACCCCGGCCTCACCGGCAGACCCAACCCAAGCAAAACGTGGTTGCCTAGCTCCCATGTCCAGGGTAAACCACCTGGGATAAGACGGGCACAGGCATTGCCCTTGCACGTCCCAGGTGGCTGCACGAGGCGCACATTGAAGCATCAAGCAGGTGATTCCATCTCCATCAAGGACATAATGTCACGAGGATCGTGGTCAGATCAGGCAGCCTTCGAGAAACTTGGGAGAAGGACACCTTGTCCCAACAAAGCAAGCAAGCAAGTAAACAAGCAAGCTTCTGCCTCGTCTGGACTCATCCTTTGATCCCCCGCCAACCATCCCACACCCCCCTCTCAAAGTCTGGAATCTTCACGTAGCAGCGACATCGCCTTTCCCCTCTCGTCACCCAGTTCAAGTTCAAAGATGACACTTTGCAAACAAAACAAGCTTGCCCCGATATCTACCGCCTCGTCCTTCATCCACTCATGCGCATCTCCAAGGAACATGTCACCCAACGAGGCAAAGCCGAGTGCTGATCATGCCGTGGCAGTTCTTGCGCCAGCCCCCCTCCCAGAGGTTGAAGAGGGGCGAGTTGCAGCAGAGTGAGGCTTGCTCACCGACGATACCTTAACCTTGACCCTAAAGAACCCCCCGCGTCTGCTGGAGCCGCCTGGAACATGGCGGTCAAAAACACCACGATAGATAAGATCCACGAGTTCACACTAAAATCGTAGCCTGATCAGTGATGTGCTGTCAAACTGTGGAGGACAATCTGGCAGTAATGACGTAGAGATAGAGCATCTTCTCCAGGCCTCACGATGCTCACCAAGATCTCTATTCGCTGCCCGCCTGCTCGACGAACATGTATTGCCAAACATAGACTACCTACCCCATGAGTCGTCAAGGCCCAACAGGCCACGTCTCACCAAACTTTCTCGTAGACAATGCTGAAGGTACACATGGACACTGGGTATACTTGCCCCTCAATCAAGGGCGCTGGTATCAATGAGGTTGGGTATGGATGGAATCACCAACTCCACATATGATATCCCGCCACTATACATCGCTCTCATCGCCCCTGTAAAGTTGAACACAATCACATCACATCCTAACCAACCATTATATCAATGAAAGCCACGGAAAAAAAACAACACAAAGAACAGAACCGCCACCAAGGCAACACGGGGCTGAAAGGACACTCGTACAATAAACTCCCCGTCTGCATCCACGACACGCCACCAAACCATCACCGGTCCAGATCTGGGTGCGACGCTGACTGGAATGATTGCGCCCCAGATGATGGGAAGAGTTTTCCTCCAACCTGTTCCTCATGATGCCGCTTCACTCACTTCGGCGTGACTGGACTCGTGAGATAGAAACAAAGGCGGCTGAGCCGATCTCAGCCGCTGAGCGAGATACGGGAAACCAGTCACAAGGTGTGACAACTTGGCCGGGCGCAGAACCACAGAACCCAAGTCTTGGGACGACACACGACCTCTGGCGTAGTGCAGTTGTCTCAACTAAGCTGGGGCAGAGACGACACAGGGGATTTGCAGCATGAGTTTTCAGCGAAATCCCATTCAGTACATACTCTACAATTGACCAAGCCTCAATGTTTGCAACTTTTCCCCTTGGCCGCCATAATATCTTGATACCAATCTTCCGACTCTCAACCATCGGTTCTATGGAAGCGAGAGAAGATCATGTCGATTCCCGCCTGCTGTGCTATGATCCACCCCCTTCAAACCGTCCACCACTCTAAGACGCCATGTAAGTGCTGGCATCAACACCCTCCTTGGGGAATTCACTGCGATAGTCAGTAACTAATCCATATCGAGGGTTTGGAGTTACATACGGAAGGGCAACCTCGAAGCGCTTCTCAATCTCCTTGAGCACCTCCTGGTCTTGGTCGGAGCTGACAAACGAGATAGCAAGACCCTTGGTACCGAATCGACCAGCACGACCGACTCGGTGCAGGTACGAGCTGGCATCATTTGAAAGATCGTAGTTGATAGCAAGGTTGATACGCTCAATATCGATACCTCGTCCAAAGACATCGGTGGCCACGCAGATTCTCTTCTTGAACTCCTTGAACTCCTTGTACCGGCGGATACTACATTGCATTAGACCACAACTTGGAACACTAAGGTGTGTTGAAAACTTACCGCTCTTCCTGGCTAACACCAGAGTGAACAGCAATCGAAGGGAAGTTGCATTCCCGAAGCAGCTTGTCAAGCTCGGTAGCACGGATCGTGCTGCGGACAAAGATGATGACTTGGTTGAACTGAAGATCATCCAGAAGCTCGTTGAGCTTGCGGTTCTTCTCCTTCTCCTCCAACTTAATGTAGTACTGCTGGAGACCGTGGAGGGTGAGCTTGGTGTCCTCGTCGACGTAGTGCTCGGTAGGATTCTGCATGAACTTCCGGCAGATAGGCTTGACCTCCTCGGACAGAGTGGCCGAGAACATCATCACCTGCTTCTGCTGGGGAGTGGCGCGGAAAACATCCTGCACATCGGTACGCATGTCTGTTTGAATTAGGACTCATCCTTCACTGGGGCGTATGGAATCTCGACTCACCAGGCTGGTCAAGCATCTTGTCACACTCATCGAGCACAAAGATACGGACGCTGCCAAGACGCAGAGCCTTGTCACGAACAAGAGCCTTGAGACGGCCAGGAGTACCAACGATGATGTGAGGGCATGTCTCCTTGTTCTTGAGCGTCTCCATATCCGTCTTGATGGGAGTACCACCGTAGAAGACGCCAGTCTTGATGTCGGGCATGTACTTGCTGAAGCGGTTGTACTCATCGCGAATCTGGTAGGCCAGCTCACGAGTGTGGCACATGACCACGACAGAGACTTCTCCGTTCACAGGCTCAACCTGCTGGAGGGTCGCGAGGACAAAAACAGCCGTCTTTCCTAGACCAGACTTGGCTTGGCAGATAATGTCACCTCCGAGAAGGGCCTGGGGGATACAGGTTTGCTGGACTGTCGATCGAACCGATGTTAGAGTGGGTTTCTAAGAAGCAACGAACGACGGGTGTAATGTCAAGAGTCCGTCCATCGTCGCAGCTTAGCCATCACAAAATCTCGCGATTTCCATCAAGATAGTGATCCATAATGGCGCAAGGTCGGTCCCAAGACCAATTATTCCAAGGCCGTACGGCTGCGCAAGCAACCACATGGCCCGAGAGCAACATGAGCTCTCTGGCGCTGATCAAAATTTTCCTCGTTTCGCTCTTTGTTTCAACCAGATTGATCCGTTCGCGTCAACCACCAGTGCCCGTATCCGCTTTCGCGTGATACATTGTGACACACGGGTCGTATTGCGGAGAACCACGTCTCTCACCCGTGGTCTTCTTCCGCCCGGATACTCGGACCATCTCTCAGGTCCATGCTGAACAGCCTCCGACGACGATGGCGACTATTTCTTCTTGGGACAATGGCCAATTTTTCTTGCTTTTGCTTGCGAGATGGACGGACGCTTGAAGGGAGGGGATTTGATGACTTGGGGTATTAGAATATCAGGACTAACCCTCCGATGGATGTTCGAAACCACAGTCGGCGATGGCGCGGAGCAACTCGGCCTTGAGGAGGAAGTCGCGGAAACCGGTCGAGTGAATACCGACGTAACTGCCCTTCTTGTCGACATTGGTGCCGGCAGCAAGGTCGCCCTTCTTGCCGTTGGACGTGGTGGCCGCGGTCTCGTTGCCGCCGATCTCCTCGTCGGAGTAGTCGATGAGGTCTTCCTCGTGAGACATTTTGGCGGTTGGAGTGATCAAGGGATGGTTAGATAGTCGAATGATCTGGCTGCTGCCGCGAAAGCTGTTCTCTTGCAGCGAACTTGCGCTGACGTACCGGACGCGATGCTGTGAACGTGTCGCGTCACTGAAAGGGGGTCGAGGACACGGCGCTGATGTCCCACCAGATGAGTAAAAAACAAGTAGAGAAGATGATTGAAATAGAGGGAGGGGAGGAGATGAGGACTCAAGTTCGCTCCTTCCAAGGATGACTTGAAAGAGTCTTTGTTGAGGCTGAGGAGGGAGACGGCAGAAGACAAGCAGGAGGAGCGGCTGCGCTAGGTTGCCTTCAGGCCAAACAGGCCCGTGCACGACAAGCTTTGCACGTGATGCGAGGCAGCCGTCGCAGGACAGTGTCAAAACAACATTTTCGGCACGGACATGTGAGAATATCCGATGACTCTTGACGAACCAAAACTTAACAATCACACTCGTTTTCTTACCAAATCATTATCTTGATGGCGAAGGCCAAGGAGCCGAAAGGCGTTCAGAATCGAATCATCTACTCCAGAGCCTCATATCTCTACCAAGCAGCCACGTATCTCGCATATCAACACCGTCAACAGGGACAGGACGCCTCAACGAAATCCTTAGACGAAAACAACCAACACAGTGCATCGACGCAAATAACCAGAGAACAAAGGGCGACGCAAAACACGTCTCGCCATGCCATTTCCAGCCTGCGAGCTGTGAACCTAAAGGCGCAGATTCGACAAAGCCCGCCCATGAAGGAGACAATTTGCAAGTTCTGCGATACTCTGCAGATCGAGGGAGAGACTTGCACTTCAACCGTGGAGAACGCCAGCAGAGGCGGGAGGAAACCTTGGGCTGATGTCCTGACAATTCGATGCAAGACATGTGCCAACGTCAAGAGGTATCCTATCAGTGCACAAAGGCAAAAGAGAAAAGCCTTGCGCAAGCCGGAGCGCGAGGAACAGATCGGGGACGTTCACAGCGAGACAGGGATTCAAGAACCGACATCGGGAGCAGTCTCTGAGCCGTGAGCTGAAAACAAGCCGTTAGAGACTGGAAGCATATCAATGTCTATTCACTGCATGGGAACATGGTGACTGAGCAATACTGCGCCACGGAAGGCCAGCGGTATGGTAACTAGGCGAATCTGCGACGAACCACCCACCAGCAAGCCACATACAGGGGCAGTTACCGACTTGGTAGACGAAGTCAGTGCTTCCTGCTTGTTGGATGGGGCATTGAAACACCTCGTCGACACCACCTTTGAAGTGAGCTGCGGCCACCTGGCCAGACTGGAGTTTGGGGTAGAGCCTTGCTGCATATGGGTCAAAGCCTTCCACCCGGTGGGGGCTGATGCGATTTACGAAGACGCCTGGGTTATAACTGAGACGGTTGCTGACCTCGATCGATCGGGTTATGGTAATCATGATCCCAAATCGTCCGTCATAATAGAATCTGGCTTGAGTTGCAATTCCCAATTCGTTGTTGTTTGCAAATCATTATCGTCGACGGCCATAAGATTACTGTTTCTTGGCTTATTACTTTCCTGGTTGCCCTGCCTCCTTTACACTCTCCTCTCCAAGCACCTTGCTCGCCGCCATAAATCTATCCATTGTAAGTCACTGTTTTCCCTCGGTAACAGCATCAAGATTGAGATGAGATGCCGAATACTTACAGTCCGCCGTGCCAACTGCCCAACCCCCTCATCGCCTCTGCCTGAACGCTGGTCATTCGCAACAAGTTTTCCGTATCCGAAAGATTGGCTGATAGTTGAGCAAGCTGCGAGTTGAGCTGTGCCTGTTTGGTAGACTCGTCAGTATTGAGATCTAGCATGTCATCGCTATAATCATTAAACTTCTGCCCCTGAAGCCATTTAATTTCAAGCACAGGGAAGGCCGCAAGGCGGTAGAAAAAGACATTAAAGGGCAATCTTGATGAAACTACTCACGAGTTGTCTCGACTTGACGGCGTTACCGCTGGTGGCCATGCTCTGCCGCACCTGCGATCCACTGACATTGCGCGTGGCCATGGTTGTGTTTCTTCTACCGCTTCCTGGGTGATATTTGATCCGTTGGGGGAAATTGCGAAGAAACTCTTGTTCTGTAACTATTCTCAGCGTCCAAATAATGGGACGCAGAATTCGTGTTGGGGCGTAATGAAGGCGGGGAATCTTGAGTGCCCTGCCGTGGTTTCCTAGGATTAGCGGGAGAAATGGACAAATAAGAGAGGGTACAAAGATAGGGGCGCAAATCTGGCCTCGAATGAAGTTGTTGTTCGGTCACGTCTGATGTATGCCTGATGATGGGGTATGGAATAAATAAGTGCCGGTTGGGAGGATGAGTAGGTCGGTTTATCTGACGTTGTGCCCGTGTTGGCCCGTGCACCTACCTGGCTCAGGTATGTCAACAAACAGCTTGAGGCACTCATAAATGGCCCAAAACCTAGATAAGTGCCTAGAGGAAGGTAAGTTGGAAAGAAATGGGTTTCTCTCTAATCCTAGTTGACCTGATCTTGCCGGCTTAGCATCGCAGGACAAGGGAATTCATGTGCATTATCAGGTTCGGCTTACTCTAGACCCAAGCTTTGCTTCATCTTTTATCATAATATGATGGCTATTGGGTTTGTATTTACCATCGTCGCTGTAATAATTCCACGGGTATGCAAACCAAACAAATGGTCAGCTTCGAAGAAAGAAAAAAAGACACGAGATACCCAAAAACCAACTTCAATTAGGATGCTTGCGTGTCTGGGACCTCAAACTGGCGTCTATCTCGACTTTTGAACCCACAGCCACTACACCAGAGATCGACACCCCTGCTGCATTACACATTACCCATCCTTTCAAGCCTCTGTTGCTTAGTAGGGAATCATCATTACGTGGAAATCCTTCGAAATTGATTCATCGCCATCCACTCTTTCATGGCCATTCGTGTCTATGTGTGTTTCCCAAAGGATCCCACTCCAATCCTGTCAGGTTTCCCGTTTCATGTACCCACGGCAACAAACTTGCGATAAACAGATTAACCAGAAAAGAAGAAAACCATCCATAGTCTAATTTGCTTGTGTACCCCTATCAAGAAACAATGCCTGTCATAGTCCCTCGCCCGCTTGCTATGCCCTTCTGAACCTTCGTGGCACGCCAAACTAGGGGAGGGAACTCCAGCAACCAGAAGGAAACAAAGACTGATCCGTTTTATGTAGCGCCTTTGAATGTCTCCATCTACCTCCTATTCCTTGTCACCGGGCCTCTGGCCCATCAACGCCAAACGGCGTTCTGCCAATGGCGTTATGCTCCCTTCAAAGGCTCAAGATGTCCGTACGCTTCACCCATGTCCATGGTTTGGTTCGAGCCAAGACATGAAGCCCTCACCAAGAGCTGGCGACAGCCAATGATCGATTATATGCTAGAAAAAGCACCGAAGCATGAAACCTGATCCCAAATGCAATATTACCAAAATAGGTTACTTCTGTTTGGTCGTTCCAGTGTATGTACGGGATTGTGCCGGAACCGTAGTAATTATGAAGACGTTATCGTCCGAAAATAGTCCAAAGTGACCTTGACTTTTGTCGTGTCGTCGCGTGTTTTCGATGGAGTAAGGGCGTATAATAAAACAAATAAAACTTCTCGTCGAGATGCGTGTCGTGTGATTGTGTTGGCCTGGTAGGTCGATGTACTACATGTGAAAAACTCCCCGAAACAGCCCGGCGGCAACAGGTTGTATGCAAGTCCCTCTCATGAGAGAGGTAACAGGGGATGACGAAACTCCGAGATGCCGTAACTCCAGAGTCCTTGAACCTGGCTCGATTTTTTTTTAGTTACGATAGTCGGTTACGTGGTCGACTTCTTGGGCGCCGGTAAGGTCTCTGAGCACCATCGCCGTTCAGAGGGGACCTAACGCACCCCGATCGGTGGGCGTTGAGGCAGGCTGCCCTGGCTACTGTTTGTAGATGGCTCAGAGTCAAATTCACCACTGCCCGCGCTAGCACTCGCACTACCCGTCAGACTGCGGACATTCCTAGGCTTAGTTTGAGGGAGGGCGCTCACCCCAAGATGCTGTTCAACTTGCTGTGGTGCAACTGCGTTGCCTTGGCCGGGCGGGTGTCGAGGAACAGGTTGTCGCATTCCATCTGGTGGCGATGGCCGCCCGTTCATGCCGGGACCATAGCCATTCGGCGGAGACCCTCGTCGACTGCCCCCTCGCATTGATGGGCTATAAGGGTTACCAGGAGACTGGCTAGCACGGCGAGGATAGGCACCGTTCATCCCAGGTGGTCCACCAGGACCAGGACCATACTGAAGTTCATCAAGCCTCGAAGCGGTTAGGGAATTGGCTCGAGAGCCCGCGCTCATGGCCCCTCGATCGACAGCTCCATAACGATTTGACGAACAACTCATGAGAGGATCATCTAGAATGTTGTCGGTTGTCATCGGAGCATGACCGACTTGGCTGGCACGGTTGCGACCGAAGTTTGGCCTGAATCGACCTCCTCGTGTGGGTGGTGGCAGGTCATCGGGGTTACGGCGAAACTGCGCAGGGGAAGGCCCGGGGGCCTTGCGGTTCTTCCTCGATGTCACACTCATCATATCGAAATTATCTGGGTCGATCAGTGGAGGGCCTGGGTTTGCGGTGGGGTCAAAATAGTCGTCGTCGTCGTCATCATCATCGTCAAACACCTGCTTGCTGTTGCGCATGGGATGAGGGCCACGGCGAGGTCCAGGTCCTCCAGGGGGGCCGGGTGGGCCGCGGCGCATCCGCATTTCCTGCTCTCGGACAGCTAATTCACGTTGTCGTAGTGCCAACTCTCGCTCGCGTATCGCAATATCTGAGGGATCGCCGGAAACAGATGGTTCAGAGCCTTCAGGAATATCGTCGTATAGTACCAGGTGCGAAAACTCTTCCAAGCTATTCTCTTCGAGGGACCCTCTCCTGGACGGTTGGCGGGAACCACCACCGTTCATAGCCGATGGCGGACGGCCATAGCCGTTAGGCGGCCCGCCGTTCATTGGAGGTGGGCCGCGACGCATACCAGCCTGGCTAAGGTTGGATGAATTTCGCGGCCTAGGTTGACGAGGAGGCATTCCGTTGCCATTGGGCATGCCGTTCATCATGGGGCGATGACTGTTCTGTGATGGCATTCGAGGCAGTGGCGCCGCAGTGGGCGAGCTCGGTGGCATAACGTTTGCGTTTGGATCGCCAGGCTTGGGTCTGTTGCGGTTGACAACGTTGAGGTTATGGAGAATGGCATAAAGAGTCTCGATTCGGGGGATAGAAATCTTCGAGTCGCGAGCCAGTTTGACAGGTGATCCCAGATAAGTCTCAACCTCCATGGGTCTCCGGGCGACATAGTCCTGCCACATGATGCTTTCTCCGGAAGCCTTTGTCATCTCATTAATCGTCTTCTGCTTGAACTCAGCATCAAATTTACATCCATTAGCATTAGCCAACTGGAGTAGCTCGTCAATAACATCAGACACCATGTCCTTAACACCAACCTTCTCAAGAAGAGCGGCATGGTTAGGTGTCTCAAAGACGATGCTGATCGGGTGGAACGCAATGGGGCTGGATCTCTGGTTAACCGAATTTCATAGAAAAGGCGTGCTGCGACATACCCTATCACCCTCTCATATTGTTGTTGGCGGATATTCGACGAGACCTTGCATTCTACCTGACCTGAGCTGAGAGTCATCGCCAAGGCTTGTGCCATATCCTCCTGGATAGCCTGAGGAATATTGGTGTTGGTGTTGGCAGGACCAATCCAGATCTCTGTAGGTCCCTTGTGTTCAAACTCGCTCTGGCCGAGCTGTGTAAGTTCGGCGCCGGAAACGAGCGATAGGACGACGTTTGTGGGGAAACGCTCCTCCAAAGCGGCCTCAACGCCCAGTGTGTGGGTCGTGTTGACGAGGATACAAGTGTGTTGGGGCGTTACGACAGAGTCGATGACGGAGGCAAGGTCGTAGACATCCGGTAATGCCTTGACGCATAGAACAACATAATCAAACGGTCCTTCGCGACCATTCGCGGCGTCTTCTGGATTGCGGACAACTGCAATTGCCAACAAATTAGCTTGTGATATCGGAAACGGAGCATTGTAGGTGACGTACCGTGTCGAGGCTTGAATCGTTCGTTGCCGAATGTCGGGGACCTGGTAACATTCAGTCAGTGTGATTCGTACCAGGGAGTACTTGATTCACTTACTTGAACGAGATACCATACTGTGCCACATGTTCGTAACCAGATTTCCAAACAAGCGTCACATCACATGCATTTGTAGCCTGGAGACGCCATGATAAGAAGGCCGAGACAGGATTACCTCCCACTGAACAAATATTCATTAGCTCACTGTCGGCCATGTTGAGCAGCAGAGGTGGGACGCTGCACGAGCAGCCGTCCGGGCAATTGATGTAAAGGCTGAAGGTGAGTAGAAGTGAAGGTTGGAGGAGATGCAAGGGGATGTATAATGTGAATGGATGGGAGGTCGAAGAGGGGCCGAAATGGTGCAATGACGCGACTGGTCACCTTTTGGGTGCGGCAGGAACCAGGCCTAGGTATGAAGGGAGAATTGCAGAGAAAAGAGCGACGACAAACCTGATAGAATCTTAAGCCGGGGCGATTTAGGCGCCATGGTGTCCGAGGGGGACCTAATGTGGAATAGCGGGCTGGTCCAGTTTGAGGGTGTAGCTGAGCGGCCTCTGGCGACGGACCCGTAGCCTCGGGGCGAGATGGGTGCCACAACACAACGAGCTCGGAAGAGATGGGGGCGCCTCCCTGGGGATGGCTGGGCAAGGTCAGGCCCAATGGAGGTAGATTATCGTTTATTGCGAGCCGCAATTGAGAAGGCAACGACAGGACGGGGGTAGGCTCAGTCGTGCATGTAGCGGATCGGGAGGAGGAAGCTATCGCCTTTCGGGTTGGGACGAGACGTCGCGGCCACGGAGAACGGACGAAAGACAGCGGCCAAGATGACAGCCAGCAGGAAGATCAACGAGCGACAGGGCCAGAAATCGTGGCGGCGGCAGGATGGCGTACCGGGGGGATCTACAGCGCCTTTCGCGACCGTCGGTGGACGATAGGTGAAGAGGCTACCAGAGAAGTTGAACGGGCAGCCAGTAGTGAGTGTGACCGGTGGGACGAGAGCTGAGAAGGGCTGCGTTCGGACGGTACACCCAACGGGGGTGAGAAATTGTCTGGGGTTCGTAGGACAGACAGGAGCAACGAGAGTGGGCTGAGCTGAGAAGCTGAACAGGAATTGGAGCTGGATCGACCTTGGAAATGGCAAAGCGGGTGCGGAACAAGTTGCACGGGCTTGGCCTCCAGGCGTGGTCGTGGGTGTGAGCAACGGCGGACGGTGGGCGTTGGGAGATCCGGTTTTCCTTTCGCAATCGCTGGCAACAGGCCCTGGTCAAGCTGCAAATGGAGCCCTGTGTTTTCTTTAGGTTAATCAGCGTCGGGTTGATGAAAGCGAGGATCCATCTAGTTTCTTGGTCTGGGCTGTGCGTGCGTGTCGTGCGTGTAAAAGATGGATATGGCCCGTGAATGATTGGGTCTCGACCTGAATTGGAGTGGCAGGGGTAAGGTGCCGCCGAGAGGGAAAACTCAAGTAGTGCAGTGTCTACCTTAGCTGTACTGGGCAAGACAAGCCTATTGCAATCTCTCTGGGGGCTGGGGGGTGTCAAGATGCATGGAGAGACAGGCAATCTGGAGAAGAGGAGAGCAACAGCGTAACCAGAGGCGTGTGGGAAAAAGGCAAGATACGAGTGGGTGCAGAAGGGCCACAAAGATAGGCCAAGGACCAAAGGGGGCCGAGCTCGCAAGGGGCAGCACCAAGAACAAGACCAGCGGGCGGGAAACAAGAAAAGAAAGACAAGGGGGCCCCTGTGCGATTTGCGGGAGTGGCTCAGTCCGACTGTCCGTTGAAGGAGAAGGACGATATCATGACCTGCCAGTGGTTCAAAGGCCCAAATTGGATGAC
>JAADYS010002244.1:0-12217 GCA_012931995.1 Fusarium albosuccineum | reverse complement strand
ATTTTAGAGTGAGGGTCCGCCAATGCTTGTCGCTGCCAGTCACCGTCTGTTTCTGGTTTGAGACTCCCCCAGTACGGCAGTAACTCGTATCTTCTCCTTGTTTTCTTTCTGCCATCCTCTGTGGCCAGACGGACCCTTGCAACACGTAATGTGCGATCGAGATCTGTGAGCACGGTGGAGATCTGCTTTCCGTCCGTGTGTGTTTCTGTGGTGGATGACATGGAGATTCCAATCCGACATGCGGAAGTTGAAATATTGATCATGGCCCAAGACGGAAGAAGACGTGAACATCTCTACCATCTTTTACTCTTTCCTGAACCCCCCTCGGTGACGAAACCAATGGAAATCAGGGTCCTGGGTGAGGCGTTACACTCTTATTATGCAGGTCTTGCCCGGCGGCCGGGGCTGTTTTTGTGATACAGTTACATACACAAGTGCCTGGTGGAAGGGGCTGTTGTTGATGATGGCATTCTTTGCCTGAGCAGCAACTTGTCAAGTCGGTGAGGATGCATCTTTTTTTCCTAGTGTAGCCCCAATGAGGCCCATTGCATTTCCCGGTATGATGCAGCAGCAGAATTGGGTGAGAGCCATGAATCGAGGTGCCATGATGGAATCCACATGGACCTCCTCAGCGTCAATGCCCAGTCTGTTCCAGATTGACGACGGGCACGCATCACCCGGCGGATCAAACCAGCACATCATCATTCATGCGTGCAGCTCCCGCTTCCCAGAACCTCGCATGGCACATTATACGGCTGGACTCATCATAGGTAATCATGGCTCCTCCGCGTTTGCCCTCGAGCTGTCTCGTGTCCGCAGAAACCTGCATCTTGATCCTTGCCTGGTACTTTCACATGGCCTTGACTCCCCATGACGTCAGTCCAGCCTCTTCCATCTTGATTCTCTACGTACCCTTGTCTCCGGAGCTACCTACCTGGTTGACAGCGCACGCCCTGCACGCTTAGGCCCTTTTTTTTTTCTTCCTTTTCCTCCTTCCAACGGGCCAGGCCCTGGGCGGGATCCGTCCACAGTTCCGATCCTGGAGGATCACCCTGTACCTCTCCCGCCAAGATTGCCTGTCAAGGTACCTCGCACCACGATTCACCATGTCGCAGGCCGTAGCCCGCCCATCGTGAAATCGAGGGGGATCGAACATTCTCCCGAAGAATCGGAGTGGGGTAAGGGGAAAAAAACCCCATGCCCCCAAGCCAAACGGCGCACAAGGCAATGGGTCCTCCGTGAAATCTTCTGTCCCCTGGTTTTTAGCGCCTCTGTCGACATCCCATCGGCCCATCGATTGGGCTTCTAATCACGCGCTGCGACGCTGCCATTATTCAAAATCCCAGGGAATTCCCGACACCGACGTCATATGCGTAAGCCACAGAATCTGCGCCGGCCTGCTGTCCTGGTCCCAGCTAGACTGGCCTAGCTCCTCCCCAGCGCGGGCACATCAACATCAACCGACGGCCTCTTGTCTATCATCGTGAACACCAAGGCCATGTAATTCAGTACCTGTGTAGTAATGTGGCATTCCATCCGACTTCACTCGATTGTTCTGTTTGTTTTTCCTCTCGAGTCAGAAATCACACAGATATGAGCCACTGGTCTACAAGCTCCCCCTCGACTTACACGCCATGACAACTGCTGGAACAGCAGGCAAACACTCAGACATAACTAACTCCCCTGCTGCTACCCAGGCTACGTATCGCAAATTGCAGTCCAAGATGCTCCCCAGGTCTCAGATCATCGCTGTCTTCCCCCTGGCTTCAGAAGCCGGCCCTGTCGATCTCCAACCTCATTCCGTTCATCCATCTCCCACCTGGGAGTCCAGTTTCGTCTTCCCCTAACCCAGCAAAGCACCCCCCCTTTCCTTTTTCCCATCATGGATCGACTTGGCCCCTCCGTTCGAGACCCTTTGATCGACACGGATTGCTTAAAATACCCAACATCGAATGCTGTTGCCTCATCCTCGGATAGTCCGCGAGCAACAGCCTCAGGAAACAGCCCAGCCGGGTGATCCAGCTGCTCGGTACCGAGAAATCTCTGATCCACTGCCCACGATATATACGTACACCGGTCGCCTTGGTACCTGAGGTACTGCTCGTTTCTTAGTAGCTCCGTGAGGGCATTCCCTGTGATAACACCCCCACCGTGGCTCGTTACCTGTGGCTCGTGGCTCGGGGGTTCTCTTCTCCTGGTGGCCTCGCACCAACGACAAGCCGTCTGTCTTCCTGCATGAAAAGCCAAACCAACCAAAATAGGATCACATACCGCCAAAGGGAGCCTCATCTATGATGCGCCGCGCTTGAGCTGCAATCCAGGCTCAATTGGCGGTATGGCGGACATGCACCCCAGTTGCTCATGCTCTAGACCTCCCCAGAGCCTCACCCTCCTTGCAACATGTCTCCTAAACTCCACGAAGCATCCCTATAGTCGATCTTTCTCCCTCCAGCCACACCTTCTTTTGACTGCAACACACACCATTTTGAACAAGACAGGGCTCCAACTATTCTCCATCCAGGTCAGGCCACTGCAATGGTGGTTGTGCTTGGCAGTCCCAACGACCTCCTCACCGATCTATATTGTAGACTCATAGTCCAGTCATCGAATCCACCAGGGCGGCTCGCTTCTCCGAGGTAAGCTCAGTTCACAACTGGAGAGTCTTGGATGGGTTCCACAAGTCATCACGGCAACCACATTGCATCGGGCAAGTCAATAGCTTTGTGATATGTGCCATGCTCATTTCATTATCAGAGGGAATGCCTATCCATCAAGCACACTGCTCAGAAGCCTTGTAAGTCGAACCCAATCCATCCATCCCACCAATCACCCGTCATCAATCTACCGAATTCCTTCTCTTCTACCTTCTGATTCTAGCCCGCGCTTGTCTGGGAGTCTATTCCTATCCCATGGTCTACCTCTATCATGGTCATTGTCTAGTCCTGAAGAACAAGAGGCTCCACGTTCCAGATACCCTCAGCATACTCGTCGATGCAGCGGTCACTGCTGAAGAAGCCCATGCGGGCAACAGAAATAATCGACTTCTTGATCCATTCTTCCTGGTTCTTGTATGCCTCATCCACGAGGTGGTGTGTCTCATTGTAGCTGTGGAAATCATCAGACACCAGGTAGTAGTCACCATGGTCACGAACGGCCGCCACTAGAGCACCAAAGTCGTGAGGCGTGCCAAAAGTACCCTTCTGAATCTCGGAGAACACCTTCTCGAGATCAGGGTCAATGGTGTGAGAGCCGTACTGGTGAGCATGGCGAAGGTCCTCGACATCCTCGGCGAGGTTGCCGAACAAGAAGATATTGTTCTCACCAATCTCGCGTGTGATTTCAATCTAGGTTGTGGTCAGCCAGCTGTACCTAGTAAATATTGATGCACCACTCACGTTAGCACCGTCGCAAGTGCCAATAATGAGACCACCGTTGAGAACAAACTTCATGTTGCTGGTACCTGAGGCCCTAGGATATATGTGAGATGGTTGTTTGGCAATTCTAGCTCATATTGGTAACTTACTCAGTTCCAGCAGTGGAGATGTGCTCGCTGAGGTCCGAGGCAGGAGTGATGATCTCGGCCTTGCTAACATTGTAGTCTGGCAGGAAGATGACCTTGAGGAGGTCACCGATGTCTTCATCGTTGTTCACAACAGACCCGACGGCGTTGACCAGATGAATAATCTGCTTCGCCATCCAATAGCCGGGAGCTGCCTTGCCTCCAAAGACAGAAACACGAGGAACCTGCTTCTTTCGCTCCTCGGGGGACATGGCCTTGAGGGTGAGGTATCGGTGAATGACACCAAAGATGTTCAGCTGCTGACGCTTATACTCGTGAATTCGCTTGACTTGGACATCGAAAAGTGACGACGGGTTGACGGTGACACCTGTGGCCGACTTGATGAGCTTGGCAAGGCGAACCTTGTTGGCATACTTGATCTCGGACCACTCCTTGCGGAAGTCCTTGTCCTCAGCATACTGCTCGAGTTTGTTCAGGTTGGTCAAGTCCTTGAGGAAGCCATTGCCGCCACACTTCGAAGCGATGAGCTCCGAGAGACGAGGGTTGGCTTGGTGGAGCCAGCGGCGAGGAGTGATGCCGTTGGTCACGTTAGTGAACTTGTCGGGGCCATAAATCTCAACGAAGTCCTTGAAGATGGTGGTCTTGATGAGATCCGAGTGCAGTTCGGCAACACCATTGACCTTGTGGGATCCGACAATGGCCAAGTACGCCATCCGAACCATCTTAGGCTGGGACTCCTCGATGATGGACACCCGTCTAAGTATGTCCCGATCATTGGGGAAAGCCTTCTCGACCTTCTGGAGGAAGAACAGGTTAATGTCGTAAATAATCTGCAAATGCCTTGGTAGAAGGTGCTGGAGCAGACCAACGGGCCACTTCTCCAGGGCTTCCGGCAGGACGGTGTGGTTGGTGTAGCCAAACTAAAGGGGCGTTAGATAGTCACGCGTCAGGCTACTTGGAGATGAAACTTACAGTGTTGACAACAACGTCCCATGCGAGATCCCACTCAAGATGCTCAATGTCGATGAGGATGCGTTGTAACTCAACAATGGCCAGTGTAGGATGGGTATCGTTGAGCTGGATGGCCACCTGCTCAGGGAATTCCTTCCAGGGTCGGTTGGCCTTCTTGAAGCGACGGACGATATCGTACAGGGAGGCAGCAACCCAGAAGTACTGCTGCTTCAGGCGGAGTTCCTTTCCGCGCTCAAGGTTGTCATTAGGATAAAGGACCGCACTGATGGTCTCGGCTCGCTGCTGGTCGGCGACTGAGCTTTCGTAGTCACCGTTGTTGAACTTTTGGAAGTCAAACTCGCCACCAGATGCCTTGCTAGACCAAAGTCTCAAATTGTTGGTGGTGGGCGTATCGTAACCGGGAATGGGGACGTCGTAGGCAACGGCCTGGACAATCTCGCCGCCCTCCCAAATGGACTGCGACTTGCCGTTCTCGTCAGTGGTCTTTCTAACGTGTCCGAAGAATTGAATCTGAGAAACCCGTGTTAGCTATGGCTCCCTTCATTGGCTGAAAGTGCCAGCGTGCTTACATCAACAGTCACGTCGTGTCGAGGGAATTCCCAGGGGTTGAAGTCGAGCCAGTAGTCAGGCACCTCGACTTGATATCCATCGATGATTTCCTGCTTGAAAATTCCGTATCGATACCGAAGGCCATAACCCCATGCAGGGTAGTTAAGGGAGGCCAGACTGTCAAGGAAACAGGCGGCGAGTCGGCCAAGACCGCCGTTGCCCAGCGCAGCGTCATTTTCTTGGCTGATAATGTCCTCAATACGGAAACCGAGTTCAGAGAGACCAGCTAGACACAGCTGTTAGCTGGGGTTATAGAATTGGAGAAGCCCTGGCTCACCCTTGGCAGTGTCTTTTTGACCGACATTGAGCATGGCATTGTCCAGGGCACGACCCATCAGGAACTCAAGACTGAAGTAGTAGACACGCTTGGAATCGCGGTAGGTCTGACGCTGCTGAGTCCTGTTCCAGTCAAGGATCAGGCGGTCGCGGAAAGCTAGACTGGTGGCAGAGTAGGCTGCATGCTCATCACAGTTGAACATGGATCGAGCGAGGGTAGTCTCAACATGGCGAACAACCTCTTGCTCGAAGCCTTCCTTGCCGGTAAATCCACTCGACTGGTTGCGCTTCCATGCTTCGCGCTGGGGCTCGGGGATTGAAGCTGTTAATGGAGTGTAAGCACAGGTCAAGAAGGCTCAGATGGTATTCAAGAAGTGGGGAATGGAATTGCAAACTGTAGCGACAAACGAAGCCATTGGGGCAGCCCAACTGCTCCAAAGAACAATAATGCAGTGAACTTATGAAATAAATACCTTCAACGCTCTTGATCTCACTAGGACCGAAGCCGGTTGCGGTGCGGGTGTGCTTAGGGCGAGAAATGCCTGCGGGGCCGACAGCACCCTGGATGTCGACGATCGGGGCGCTCGTGGAGGGGCGCCTCTCGCGAGTGGGCAATCGCTGCTGCTCGGACGCCATTGTTGCAATGAACCTCTACTTCACACGCTTGTCAGTCAAACGAGACTCAATTGGCGAGGGCGGGAGGAATTGAGAAGGGAAGAAAATGAACGAGAAAGTTGTGGCCTCGGGGCATGCCCGCACACGAGTTAAGTAATGGCCATTGAGAGGTCCCTGTCTCTGCGAAAGCGAGGATCAGATCAGATCACCTACCTCAAGGTTTACTGATGCCACTGGAGGAGTACGTCAGATAAGGCGACTGGTCGAGGCGAGACGAGACGCGCCGCAGCTTGAGGTGGGGGAGCGGGGTCGGAGGTGCAAGGTCAAGTCGCAGTAGCTCGTTGCGTGCCCTGCTTTGATGGTGGAGGGCAAAGAAACTCGGGAAGTAAAGTATCAATCGAGTGAGTGATTCGGAGAGTAGTGAGATAGTAAGTAGCCGGAGCGTATAAGTAGAGGAAGCGGATACTGTCGTCCCGTGAAAACTGTCGCCTGACACTCGAGGCTTAAGCGGTTGCAGAGGACTAAGATAGACCGAACGGCCGAGGAGCTTGGAGCTGAGCGGATCCGTCAAAGAGCTTGGCTTGGGGAGCAGGGGAGCTCAGTGGAGTCGATAAAAGAGATGGAGAAAAGGCGAGTAGGGGGGACGCGTGAGAGGATGAGAAGGAGGTGGAGGATCAGTTGGTTGTGTGGTCAATCCACAAATTGATGCTGTGAGGAAAAGGAGGGAGTTGAGAAAGGATGAGTGAGGATGGAGGAGGGAAGAAGTACCTTGAAGTACGGATAGTCCGAGTAATAAATCGGGATGGTGGGAAGGAGCTTCTCCTCCATCATGACAACCTCCATGCCTGGGTAAGGTAGGTAGGTACCTAACCCACCCAAGCAACGACGAGAGGAGCTGCTTTAGCTTCCCCTCTTGGAGCCCGTTGTGCTCGCCCATGGCGGATTCCAGTTCCAATGGATACTGTACATAACAGCAATTCCTGGCTCTGCTGGGGCCTCGCATCGCCAATTCGCCCTCCCCGGTTGCCCGCTAATGTCCTGCTGCTATCTGACCTACCCCGACGACGGCGATGCATGCCTGTGGTGCCTTTAGCAACCATCATCAACCGAACTGAGCGGCATGATCCCTCCCCCGCAGCAACGCTCTGTGACATGACGACATTGTCGACACACACCTCTACTAACTACCAGACAAGCCGCCATGATCACAAGCTTCCCGTTGCAGCACAGCATAGCATTGCATCGGCAGCCCAGCGGACGGGAGACGCAGCGACATGAAACCTTGGAAGAAGGATTCTGTCCCCCGCGGACACCCACATTCGTGCGATACAGTACAACTAGAACATCATCACATCGCCCCTCCAACCGCGCACCCGGTTGACCTGGCCGGACCTCGAGCAAAAGAGAAAGAGACAAAGACAGAGAGAGAGGGGGTGTAGGTGAAGAGGTGTCTCGCAACGGTCCCTACGTACCGCCCCATTCCTTGGATCTTGACCGTTCCACGCGTAGACATCAATATCCATCCTCTCATGGGAGGCGCTCATAGCCGTTCACCCCCTCATCCCCTCACCCCCTCATGCCAGCCATGATGCTCGTTTTTGGCTGCAAATCCAGACCGTATCTTGACCCATAATCCCAGCAACTTACAGCTCCAGTCTCCAGCTCCTAATGAGCCCATCGGATGCCCCTCCAGCAAGCACGAGGGGAGCTCGCCTTAGCGGCCCCCTCTTACACCACGGACTGCGGGGCCGCGATGTCCGACGTCTGCCATGCCGGCGCGGGCTGAACTTTTCTGGCAAATTGAGCCCGTTCAGTGCCACTTAAACATTGGCGCCATTGTGCATACATACATGCTGCGTACGCGCTGCGAGTATGAGTATGAGCATGGAGCTGCGAGGCCGTGGCTCCATAGTAACACATGAACTCCCCAAGACCTAGACCGTTGCGTTCCTCACGGCATGTTGTCAATGGGCAACGCCTGAGACACTTATACTACCAACAACGGCTTCCGTTCGGACTTTTGCACGCCCCGGAGCAGACCGATCTGTTGGGACGGCAAAGCAGGAAACATGGCTTGTGCGGTAATGAGGCGATGTGCCCAAAGGTTCGAGGCCCACCCCTGCCCGCCTGGCCTCAGAGCCGCTGGTGTGTCCTCTGTACGGCATCTGCACACAGCACCAGGGTGGGCAAGGCCTACATAGCTCCATTGTATTCATGCAAGCTGCCGCACCTCCTTGGTGCCCGCGTTTCTCATTGTTGACCTCTATTTAATCCGGTCTGCAAGTGGGGGATCTTCTTATTGTCCATCCCGGTTGGCCAATCCGCCTCCGAGCTCTCAGCCTCCATCACATGGGCCTCCGACATTCAACCCACGACTGGTGGTGGGTGTCGTGGTTTCGCGGGTACCGCTCACCGGTTGTTCCAATGCTGGCTCGGGCCTTGGAGGAATCATGACAAGAGATTCATTCGTCACTGTGCCAAGTCAAGACCTAACCATCCACGCAGATCTTATGGCTCGGTGAGAATCATCTGACCAACGGACTAGTAACCTACCGTGCTTGGTACTAGTAACCTACAGTACCTCTCTTGCCTGCCCGCCAGCTGGGCAAGTCCATTGCGAACTGGAGAGGTCCAAGCTCCAAGCCACTTCCAGTTCGCGCCAAGTCTCCTCCCCGCCCCTCTCCGCCAAGCGCCGCCTCAAAGGTCCTCGACTTTTGGTTACTCGTTCCTGGCCAACGCGCTAGATTTATCACAAACCTTGCTTGAGCTCGGTTCTCCCCAGGCTTCTTTCGTTTCCGGACAAGACCATGCGCCGTAGTCTATGTTACTCCGCCCATGTTACTCCGCCCATCCCGAGGTGGTTTGACCCTGCTCATTCATCGAGGTAGACTGGGGAAACAATGGCCATCTGTATTCGTCTTCGTTCGGCGATACCCTATACTTGAAATCATTTCTTACCTGAGCAAGCCGCCGCCACCCCAAGTTGCCAGTCCATGGTCATGAATTGAGTGGCTGCCCTCACTGCGTCACCAACCAACGTTTCTAATCCTCCACTCCTCCCCGTCTCTTTGCCCGGCCTTCGCGTTTTGTGCAATTATCAAATACTTGGCCACGATGGAAGCACACCCAAAATTCGTCGATTCGTCTTGTTTGGACTAAGGGTAATGTACGTTCGGGAAATGAAGCAATCCGTCAGCATGCCAAACCTTGACCTGCTTCCCTCGACAGGTTCCCGTCCAGCTCCAAAAACACCACTCTCCCTGGAAACCATGCGCCTGCGTCTCTCAGTCTGAAAACTCGGTAGAAACCACCGGAATGTGACCAGCATGACATCTTCGCTTCTCGCCCACTTCCTTTCCCTCCAAGATAACCTAACCAGACCTTTCCGCTGGCAGCTTCGTGGCTGCAATTCAATAGCGATTCGTGACCATCCATCTCATTTCGTACAAAGGTCCATGCCGGGGTGAACCAAATCCAGAGCTCAAAGTCTTGAGCTCCCGCAAGGTCTATTGGCCACTCGTAGAGGCCATAAAGCAACACATGAGCAAGGGCAAGATATATAAGCCAAAACAAGAAAAGAAAAGAAAATAGGTATCATCGGGCCGAGCGTGGCTCTCTTCGGTAACCCTTCGTCAAGATCTGCTGTGTGGGACCGTTCGCGGCTAGAGCACTCACGCATCGTCGTGGAGGTCGGCATTATAGAGAAAAGGGCCCGATCGTCAGTGAGTGAAATTGATCGAAGGAGAGCGTTCAGGATAAGGAAACGCCGCGTCGAAACGAAATAAAAACAAGGATCGTGTAAAGTCGAAGTCGTCCTCCTTCCCATGCCTCCCAGAACTCCGGTTAATGCTCTCGACGCCAACCCACAATTCCGTATCCTATCATCATGGTCGAAAATCAAAATACGCAGCGCTTTGCAATCAAAGAATGCCCGAGTCCTTAAGCGCGTTATTCAAGATGGTTTCCTTGACGGCGGCGAAGACGAGCCGGATGTTTGACGTATCTGTCGCTTGTGTTAAGCTGTCACATTGTTAGAACTCGTTCACCTCGTCTGTCCAAGTCACTTACTGCGGATACAGATTTAGATGTGCTCTGTTGACCTGGTTAAAGCGCCAGAGTAAATACTTGGCTGCCTTGTTGACGTCGTTGCCGCCTGAATAGTCCGGAAAGTAATTGCCCAGAGGGGACCTGCTCAGCTTCTGCTTGAAGATGTCCACCTTGTTGAGAAATAGGATGATGCTGGTTCGCATGAACCAGCGCGAGTTGACTACCGAGTCAAAGAGGAGGAGACTCTCCATCATTCGGTTCTGGCCTCGATGTTAGCAAGGGCAGCACCATGACCAAGAGACTAGCTGTAGCTCACCTGGCTGCTCTCCTCAAGCAATACTTGATCGTATTCGCTCAATGCCACACAGAAGATGATCGATGTCACGTTCTCAAAACAATGTATCCACTTCTTTCTCTCGCTTCGTTGACCACCCACATCAAACATGCTGTTGTCATGTTAGCATATCTACGGTCGATGAGCTAGGAGCCCCATGAGAAGCTTGCTCACTGGATGCTTAGTTGGCCCATTTGGAATCTCGTCTCGTAGATACCCGTCGTCTTCGTTCGCGCTCGGAGCACATCCATCTCATTAGGAAGGTAGTCGGATGCCACTATTCGCATGGCTTCTTGGAAGAAACTGGACACGGTGTAGGTCAGAAAACGTTTGCGCCATACTTTGATGACCGTCACCTACTATTCCGCGGAATCCATGAGGTAAAATTCAGTTTGATGCTCCATGAGGAGATCCTTGGCTGGATCATTCCATAATGATTGCACCGCGATGCCGACCTTAGGGTCGATTTGCGCTTGAGGACCTGACTCGGCTTGATACTCCATTAGGAATTCGGCATGCGCCTTGTTCTCCTCGTTCTGGGGCTCAATCTCGAATTGTTGCATCGCCATAATGACAGCCTTGGCACATTCAACCAGGTTTTTGAAGACGGTGGGTCGGTAGTTGAATAGCTCATCTTCCGAATACCCCTTGAGATGGATGATTTTCATCTGCTTAACGATAGTTGACTTGCCACTTTCTCCAGAACCTACAACCTGGGTTAATCATGATAATCCGGGGAGGCGCTGCACGAGCTGCTGTAAATGTCCTTACCTAGCAGCAAGATCTTGCATTCCTTCCGTAATCGCTTCGAATCTTCCTCGAGGATCTTGTCGATGGCCTGACTCTTCTTCTTCTGCTCCGCCTCCTCATTACTCGAGCTCATGCATGCGCCCATTTTGCCAGATTGCGAAGTGGCCTAATGTTGGCCTCGAAAAGCGAGAGAGACGGTGGGATCGGGGTCAGGATCAATTCGGAATGGTGCGCGATAAGACTTTCAGAAGCGCATGGCGGTCGCAGTCGTTCCCAGGAAGCAAGCGGTGTCGAGGGATGTGGGGATCCTCGAGAAGCGGGCTGGTGTAATGGTTCTCTCGACGAGAGCAAGTGATATTTTGAGGGCGTGCTGCTCAGGGTCGCGTATTGGTGACGGCTGGATGCGGCAGAAAGTTGGCGAAGCAGACAGGTGCAGAATCGGGTGCGGCTAGGGCGGACGGGGAGGTCGGATCGTGGCGGCTGAGGTAGCGTGAATGAGAGGCTTGAAGCTTTCGGTAGAAAGGCTTTTCGTCAGGGTGTCAGAGAAGCGGCAAGCGATGTCGAAGGGAGTCGAGCGATGCTGGACGAGAAGTGCCGGGGCGACGTCGAGGCTGGAAGGGGAATGTTTGGCGGTGGGCAGGCGAGAAGAAGAGATGGATGGATAGACCTTGTCGCTCCAGATGGACGGCCGTAACCCGCTACGGTACGGTGCTGGGGAGCTCGTGGAGGCAGGGCGACAGGGCGAGTGGGCGAGTCTAAAAGGTACAAAAGGCACCAGGGCACCTCGACAATGACGAGACAAAGTCGGCGAAGGGCGGTGCCAATTGGCGAGCGAGAGCTGGTAGTGGGGAACGAGGGAAGCAGGGGTGTGAGCGCGACGAACGAGTGAGCGGGTGAATGAGGAGAATTCGAAGGGAGCCTTTTGGGGGAGGCTTGGGGCTTGGGGGGTCGAGCTCGACGGAGTTGGTTGTGGCCGGCTCCAAGGGGGTCTGCAGAGTCTGGTACCTCGAGTACCTGGAGCGAGGGGTGCGAAGCGAACCAAGTTGGTCGAAAGCACCTTGGGCTGCCCGTGGACGAGGGAGTCGAGTCTTGCT
>JAADYS010002243.1:0-22242 GCA_012931995.1 Fusarium albosuccineum | reverse complement strand
TCTATTTTCTCTTCTTCTTCTTGCTCTCCTCCCCTCCCATGATCCTTCATCTCCCCCCTGCTTCTCCCTCCTCTATCTCTTACAAGCCAGTCTCGATGCCCCAGTCCTACGTTGCATTGGGATCCCTATTTTCATCTTGAAATCCGTTTCCGTTCCTCGTGCTTCCCGTCCCTCCTCCGTACCTTATTCTTTTTTCCCTTCCCCCCCTCCACGACAACCAGTTTGCGTCTTACACAGACCTCCAAATCACGAGACTTGTCTCGCCCACCGCCTTTACATCCGCATCCGCCCACAACTTTGGATGAACCACCGGTTCCGTCATTCTTGACCAAATTCCTTCGTTCATCGCTGCTTTCGTTACTTGTCGGATACTCGCCTCGAAGGTGTTTCGCTCGTTTTTTCTCTCGAGAAGGAAAAGAAGGCGGGCCATGAGACGAGACCGGCCATCATAACAACCTCCACAACAACCATCACCAAACCAACATCACCACCCAACATTCCGGGCTCGCAATAGCTCCGTTGCAAAGCACAACATCCGAGCGGTTTCTGGCGGGTTCGGTCACTTTTTATCTGCAAACTCCCGCACCTTTCTCTTGATCACGACAGCGCATCAGCTCCCCAACACTGCTGCGCTTATCTGCAGCGAACCACACCCCACTCACGTCATCTTGTCCGACACGATTATTGCTGCCCATTGTGGCACGCACACCTTTCCCGACCATTGCTTACGGGCTTCGCATGTTTTGAGGCGTTTTCGCGTGTCGCCAGCGACTCGCTTGAATTCTCAATAGCTCCATCATGCTAGAGACAGCCCAACCCCGGGGGCGCGCGCGCTCCAACAGCTTGCAGCGCATGCTGGATCTGGAAAAGAAGCTCAATGTAAGCTCCCAGGATCCGTGAAATGTTTAGGACCTGAAGCTGATCTCTGCAGTTCCAACGAACACACCAAGGCTCTGTGCCACCATCTCCCGCATGCACAGATAGCAGCTCTGTTCCTCCAAGCCCAGGCTTCCCTCCTCGCCGCTTCGAATTGGTCCCCAAAGATGGCAAAAAGGCTCCTCCTCCGGTTCGAAATTACTCCGCTGTCCCTCCGCCTCTTTTCTCTTCGCATACAGCCCCCGCGCGAACAGAGTCGCCAAATATGATTCCCCGCAAACCAGTGGGCCATGGCCCCTCTCGTTCGAGCTCAAGGGAGCATTTCGCAAAAGATTCCACATCAGACAAGCCCGCTCAAAAGACAGTAGCGTTCATGTTCCCTCCGGATGTAGAGGAGCACCGCTCTGTCTGCCAGTCTCCGACTTGGGAGGCCTATGACCGACGAAAGAAGGAGAAGAAGGAAGAAAAACGAAAAGAGATTGAAAGGAAGAAGGAAGAAGAGAAGAAGAAGGAAAAAGAAAGGGATCAGGCCATGAATGAGGCGCTCGAGGAAGCTTGGAAGAACGCCCCCAAGCCTCGGGGCAGGAAGCTCGTCAAGGCCCACCCGTCACCTCCAACCGCCCTCGCGGCCCAGGGACGAAGCATGACCGCTCCGGTGCAGCCCCCTCAAATGCAGCCCCCCCAAGTGCAGCCTACCCAGCAAAAGCGACGGTCTCGGTCGTCCAGTCTCCTGGGATTCTCCATTGGTAGAAACAATGACGAGCCTGATGAGCCTCGACGCAGTCGTTCCAGCTCTCTCACCTCTCTCTTTCGAAAGTCGTTTGAGATCCGACGCGCATCCATTGACGAGACCAGCCCCACTGGCTTCCTCGGCGGCGTCAAGCTCGAGAAGAAGAAGGATGACTTTCACAAACAGGTTCTCGAGGATCAGGCCAAAGGTAACAGCAAAGTCCATCCAGCTCTGCGAAAGTCATTCCTTGGCCACGGATCCTTCACCCCTCTCAAGACAGGCCCTCAGGCCCAAGACAAGGAAAAGGATGCCCAGAAGAGGGCATATCCCCCCATCTCCATCAACACCGCTGCGGCCAGAGGTCAGTCAATTAAATCGCCCAAGTCGCCGAAGAGAAGAGGTTCGGTCAACATATACCTGTGGAGTGCCCGCGCCAGACGGAACTCGGTCAGCGATGAATGTGCGGTGGCCGACGACACTGAAGATGAGGAGGAACAAAAGTGCCAGCGTACACCCGACAGCGAAGTGCTTTATAACAAAGCCCAGGGCCTTAATCGAAGAGGCGGAGTCCATATCAAGAAAGACCAAAACTCGATCCCCGACCTCAAGGCAGCGTCAAAGGAATCCGAGGAGTATAAGAGTTCTACCCAGGGCGAAAGCCATCGACCTCCGTCAACGGCCACCACACAAAGCGACAAGGCCAAGGACGTTCCTCCACTGCAAATCAAGAAGACTTCTGCAACTGCTACCCCGGAAGACAAACCTGCAACAGTCTCAAAGCCACCAGTCGTGCCCTTGGCGAAACCTCAACCCCGACGAGGGTCAAGTGCTTCTTCTGCCCTGTCTGTACCCCCTGAGCCCCCACGAAAGAGCTCAAAGAGGAATTCTCTGGTGTTTTTGACTAGGCTGCAAACCCACCAGTCGCCTCAGGATGAGCTATCTAGCCCCAAGAGCGCTAGCACTCCCAAGGAGAAGTCTATGGAATCGAGCAGGTCATCCAAGTCATCCAAACACACTCCGCCGAGCATCCGGTACGAACACACTTCTCCCGGTGAACGCCCTAAACCGATTACTGCGGATTCTGCGCCAGCTGTTAGCACCAAGTGGAACCTCAGAGAGGCTGCCAAGTCTGCTTTCAGTCGCGGACACTCGGCGCAAGGATCGGTATCATCGACGGCGAGCGCAACCAGCAAGGAGGGCGGCTCGCCCAATCCTGCAGCAACGTGGCCCAGAGCCGAGCCTCCAAGTCACTCGGCGACGAGCCACCAAGCACCTAGGGGATTGAATATTACGACTGGTTCCTTGGATGCCCAGAATGCGCGACATTCGCCGAAACACCTTAGCCCATCGGCAGCCATGCCCTCCGGTCGACCCACGACAAGCTCCTCGGAGTCATCCTACTCAGATGCTGTACAGTCTGTATCACCTCTGAGCACACCGCACACAACTCCACCTCAGTCCGAGATGGGCCATTCGCCCAGAATCGCAACCATCAAGCCATCCATGGCGGCAAACCATGGATACCCCCAAGTTAGCCCCTACTGGTCATACACCAACTCACCACAGCTGGCTCCGAGCGACCGATTCGAACCTTCTGATCTTAGCAGCTCAGAGGCGGAGGTCGATCCCATTCAGGAGGCGGCCAACAGAGTCATGGAGGCGTTCTCGAATGCAAACCTCCGCAGCCAACAAAACTTCCCGCGGAAGAGGTCGGGGCTCGACTCTTCTACAGATAACAGCATTGTGTCAACACCGACGCACATGCAACCGCCGCTAAGGCATAAGGAGAGGAGCAATAACCGGCTCAGATCCCCAGTCAACCCCCAGAGTCCGCGTCTAAACCGTATCCAGAGCCCGCTGCGAGGTCATAGGCCGACTCTCTCAGACCCTGAGGCTTCAATCAAGACGCTCCGGCGGCAGTCCAACCTGGATCAGCAGCACCCAGGCGAGCCTGTCGCAAAGATGTTTGTGGAGTGCTGCGCTTGCAAGTACTACCATGATATGCCGAGCAAACTGTACGAGGCCATGTCCAACCCTGATGCTGTCCTGTCGTCGACCGAGCAGCTTGGCTTTGCGGGCGCAGTGTCAATGACGGTGCGATGCCCCTGGTGTAAGCATGAGATGAGCACCAAGTGCTGCGCAGGATTCGCAGCTATGGTGTACATCAAGGAGAGGTTCCACTGACGTGTTTGAGCGTCGGTGCTGATTCATTCGCTTTTTTAGCAGTCCAGCTATGTGTTTGGACATGATTGCTACTTCATTACCTAGACAACAATATTGCACAACGCAACCCATTCCCTATAGCCAGTGGCTGAATAGGCGCCGAGGAGAAAGAGGAAATCGGGAGACACGACAATCCCATACTGATCTGACACTGTCCTTTTATTGTGTTCTGGCGGAATATAATGGCACACAACTTGGCTAATCGCAGCCAACCACCTAACCTATACTTGAGTCAACTATGTTGCGGAGGAATAGAGGGATTCATGTACCTAGCCTGATGAACTAATATGATGGATGACCTAACGAAGACTATGAATCAAACAAGCCAATTTCGCTACTTGACAATGTTACCAGGCCTCTGTGGGCCTCGGGTTCCGGACCCTGTTTTTTTTTTTTAGGGTCTCATGATGGTGTTTGGCCGATGGGGACTGACGTCACTTCATGACTTCCGCTTTCGGTGTATGCGAATCACCCCTCCCTCGTTATCGCCTTGAGTGTGGATATGTTGTTTTTTATTGACCTTACCCTAGAATTCGATAGTGACTTGGCATGTTCTTGTCGTGGGTATTTGCAGTAATTAGTCAAGGTGCCAAGAGAACCACTTGATGAAACCACCTTCCCGTAGCGGTGTAGATCAAAACTATACGGTCGGTGAATAACAGTTGAAGATTAGAAACGTGGTGGCGTGCGAGTTGAAAACGGTTTCCGGTGCGAGATTGTTGAGCCCCGGTCAGATCAACACCAAAAGACGGGGATAACACGCGCAATTCATGCACATAGATGGGCAAATAACAATCGAAATGTCATAGGCAGACGACTTCTTTGCTGACGAAAGACCTTGGAGCTTGGATGATTTCTTTGTCATTGGGGCATGTTCTGTTTGCTTGGTGTTGCGCAGCGCTGACGTCAGGGCAGACCAGGACTGGGCATGGGCAACTTTGCCAGGTTTTTGGCGTCTGCGATTGATTGTGTGCAAGATGATGATATCAAGGCCTCGCAAACCTACGTCAGTCAGGCTTCCAAGTTGCGGAATGAATAATTTCTTGCCCACTTTCTCCTCATCTCGCTGACTGTTGAATTTGTTCGTGTTCCCTCCTCAATAGCTCAATCAAAGAACATCACCTACACTTCAACGCTGCTTGACCTGCGCATAACCTCATAAATCTCACCTTAATTCACAACTATCATCATGGGCGAACCAAAGAAGGGAACAATCCTTGCCCGCAACAAGGAGGGCAGCCTCGAGGCATCAGCGCTCCTCTGGAGAGCCCTCACTTCCGACAAGCCTGAGACGGTGTGGAAGTACATCACCAAGGACGCCGTGCTGGCCGAGCCCGATAAGAACGTGTACTCGCCCAAGACGGAGCCGACGCTGGAGGAGTACATCGAGGACGACTTTGAGCCCTGGACGGCCTACAAGATCCACGACGAGCCCGAGTTTGTCGAGATCGACTTGATGAGCTCGGCTCTCGTCTACCGCGTCACAGCGTGGAAGCTCACCAACGGCGAGATGGTGGCCACCGAGGGATGGTGCTCGAGCGTGTTCCGGCAGACTGCTGGAGGCGACTGGAGGTGCTGCCAGCACCACATGGCTAAAATCTGAAGGAGGGCATCTTTAGTCGACAAGATCATGTTTGGAGGTTGCCGGTTAGTGGAGGACACGAAGCTAGAGGGGGTTGGGAAAGTCGTACAGTAATGTTAGCAGGAAAGGGTGTGAAAGGCGACGCATCTTGGCTACAAGGGTCCCGAGCCAGATGGAATGGAGATGGGCTGTTGGGTTGCAGTGGGTTGGGGGTTTGGGAAAGGCGAATATTGGCATTTTTTGCTTGTCTATGATTTGTATGACCATGTGTAATGATGTTATCTCACCTTGTAAATGAAACAATCTGCTTCCCAATCTCGCACCTCGTCTGGATACGTATACATACCCATATAAAAAGTCTCGGCATGCGTGAGATCTTCCAAGCGAGCCTGTCGCCTCTGGGGATTGGTGAGACAAGAGTCTGGAGAGAGACGCCGGTCTGGCCCAAGACGCAGGAGGGAAGCATTGCCAAGATGTCGACTTTATTTTCTTTTGTGGGTATGCGCCGAGTTTCGATTGTCAATCTCAACTCGCCGTTGCCCTCGTGACTTTGCTTTTCCTTCTTGAACCCTTGCTCGTTGTGGTCTCATGGCGCCTATCGTTTCCACAGAGCCTCGGCCTTCCATGTCCGCATTATGTAAAATCCTTGCTTCCCTCCCCGGACGCCCCGAATGCGAACTCCTCTTCGGTCGGTGAGCGAAGAAAGCAAAAAAGACGACGAATTGACGCGGTTCGCAGTATCGAGCCCCCTCCCCGCTTGAATTGTGTGCGCCAAGAACCCTCTGTGACGCTTCTATGGTGACCTAAAAGGAGGGGGAGGGGCTTGTTTGGTGTGGGAGCGCTCAAATGGGGCAGGGATCGTGGAAAAAGAGAAGAAGGACAAGAAGGATGCTGCTTCTGGATGTGGTCTTGTGCTCGCGGTATGGTATCTAGGTTATCAACGCATGGCCATTGGCGAAGATGAGATGCCAGTTGGGTAGCATGGTGAGATGAAGCTAATATTAGGGTCGATACCAAGACTGCAACCGCACCGTCTCGGCTCCGTTTGACCATTCACTGCGAGACGCATTAATAACGCTCCAAGACTGCAAAAAAGAAAAACAACAGAGTCGTCTATCCCAATTGACCACTCAGCTCGAGCTGCACCTTGACCATCCTGGACAAGGATTCTGCGCGAGGGCCAATTCGACAAAAAGGCTGTCTCTGCCTCTTTTCTCCTCTGACTCTTGTTTCCTCTTGGCAAGCTGGGCGTTTTTGCCATCTGCCTGCGCAACATCATGTCAAGCCTTGGGAGTGTCTCGAGTGTTTCTTGTCCTTCTTGGCTCTCTTGCCTCGATCAACACATGGCCCCTGCTGCCTGCCTGTGTGCCCCCTCCTCTCAAATTCCCTTCTATCCGGTCGGCCGTCGATAAGCCCAGCCTTTTGGTTCGCGATCCGAGGTTATCATGATCTAGCCTGTCAGTGGTTGGCCAGCGTCCTGCAAAGTTGCTATGATGCTTGCCTCCAACATAGAATGTCTTGGGGCCTCAAATTTTCATGTTCAACTGGCCCCCAAATGGCGTCCTTGGCAACGTCTCTGTCAGAATCCTTTCTGATAGCTCTCGCTTCTTGTACTCGGAGCGCGCCGACCGACCGGTCCAGCCAGGCATTGTGCTCCCATTTTATCGGCCGTGGTGTTCCCATTAGTCTGTCATGAGATTGAAGAAAACGACGCCGTATACGTGAAGAGTTTCCACCAAGTGTGTCACAGCAAGAGACCTATCACAAGTAAAGAGTACTCTTGTGGTGTTACCTTTCCCACACAGGACCGCAAGGGTTTGTGCGACGGTACTCGGGTCAGAGGGAAGTGACAGGCAGCGTCTTCTTCCCACCGCGTGTCTGTCGCTGTCTCTCCGCGATTAAGCTTGAGCCAAGGTCTTGTCAAATGCTTCTTCAACCTCGCACAAGATCTTGGTATCTTGGCAGAAATGAGGCAAATAATGTGAACTGCCGGTCGTGAGTACCTGCGCGGTGACATCGCGTTCTGGGATGGTCTCTGTTCATCTCCCCGTCGGCTTCTTCATTGTCCTCCAGCAGGTTTCCCCGGACCCCTCCCCCAACAGATCCCCGGTCTCTTTTCTGGCGATATGACATCTCCGCTCCGAGGGCATCAGCGGAGGGCACGTGTCCTGTCTCGATTCTCATTCTGTTACGAGTGGCTCCGCCGCGCCCCTCCGCTGCTGGGGTCTTCGCCTTCATCCCTGCAGCGGTATCCTCTGGCATCCACCTACGCTCCTTGGCGTTGACAAGCCTGTGGGGCCGCTGGGCGTTCCGCTCTTGACGCAGCCTCCGACGGGGGGTGGACATTTCCGCTGCGTTGAGTTGATGCACCGTCGTGCTGAAGGAATCTATCGCCCCCATCTCCCCGATAGAGATTGTCACCGAGCGACTATGGCTGGCGATAATGGTCAACTCCGACATCCCGCAGACACGTGTTGAAAAGCTTGTCGACTACCCCCAAAGTCTTGTATGGGCTTGGCTGCTTGGGCATGCCATCGATGGACGAGGGGGAGACGTTAGACGACGTGCGAGGCTAAACTGTGCCTTGATGGATGGCATCTGAGCCAGAAGTGATCGCCTTGCAGCACTCTATCGAGGATTCTGCCTTGCGTTCCAGACATATTTTCCCCCGCAAAAAGTATGCACAGAGACAGCCACACGACTGCCTGCCGTGGCACACTCGAGGAGTTGAGGTTCTGCATACACATTGATCGATACAAGCCGACAAGACCCGATGCGATGGCATAGACGCCGAATCTCCGTGCTGCTGAAGCCATCCAACATCAGCTGCAACCCCCGCAGTGTTTTCAAACAGGATGATGATGCATTCGTGTGGCTGAGGATTGAGGTCCTCTTGCTTTTGAGGGCCAGACCACGTAGCCCGAGGTCTTGGCTGCATCGACCAAAAAGGGCTTATGGTGATGATGGTTCACCCCAGAATGTTACTGGATGTAGTGGGTGCAAAGGTTGGGGAAACCTTGACGTGGTACCTAGCATTACTCAGACTCCTTGGGAGAGCCAAGGAGTGACATTCACTGCAGGTTGAGTTTGGTGTGAATGAACTCGAACCGAGCGACCACTGTTGAGCAGGTATTCGGCCAACTTCCATCTAACTTGTCAATGGCATTCGGGAACGATATGCGGTAAATTTTGAGGCCGAAACATGCACTGCTCAACCTGGTCAATGTCATGATTTGCTTCAACGATATGGTCAGCAAACGGCTCTGAGTGGCTCGCATAAGAGTCTTTCAGCAAACTTCCCTAGCCCTGCTGATAACGTCCGATAATTGACAGCTAGAGCCGCAACTGTCAGAAGGGTGGCTGGCCTAAGATTGCCCAAGAGGCCAATGATAGAGAGGTGGGCAGATGGTCCTTACCGTCTCATCTCCGAGCCCCGAGCATCCCAAGTACCGAACGGTGCAGTCAGGGACCCGGCCCGGTCAACTCCTACGCCGGATCTCAGTAGTCAGTCGTCGAGTCGCTCGCACTCGGGTCTTATGGCGCTCCAAAGCTCTTCTTCGACTCAAACTCAAGGCCTCTGGGTGTCCCTTCCGCCCCCGGTTTCCCCAGCTTCCCCCAGCCTGTTCACATTGGCCGCCGTTCCCGCGGGAAACCCTTCGAACCTCGTGGCCGGTGCCGAACTGCCGTCCGTGGCTGCCCGCAAGGTCCTCTCAAACGCCTCCGTACTGTACGAGAGCAGCCATTCAATCTATCTCACGGCAACGACGGCAATAACAAGCCACGAAATAGGTGGTGACTGGGATGCTGAGCGAGTTGAAACCTCATCTTGGGACCTGCAGTGCAGATTTTCTTCTTCTCCCCCTCTCTGAAGGGAGCCAGGGCGTGCCGATACCACCATAATCAACGTGCTCGATTGCTCCCACACCCCACGGCTGCAGTGATTGTTGTTGAGAGATTGTTATCGTGGCGCCGACATACCCGGACTATCCCCCGCAGGAGGAGTCCTATCTCCGCCACGGAGAGCCTCGACTGGACTGAGTGTCTGCTCTGCCGTGGGACCTCCGTGGGGAGGAGCCCGCTGTGTCCGCCCCGAGACCCGCATTCCGGAGAGCGGAGCGGGTTTTGTTGTCCAATGGCGGGCGTTGAGTGACCCTTGTTGACCTGTAAAAGCCTTGTCTGTACGCGGCATGTAGGAGGACCATCGAGGAACCTGTGAGAGGACGGCATCCGCGTACTAGGCCTGTGGGATAGAAGCATCAGTAAGCGCCCCGTATGAGGGAGAAGTCAAAGTGCAGTCATCTAAGTGGGGAACAAATCCTCCGTTTTGCTGCGGCATACGGCGCCTCTCGCTTTTTTTGTCGTTTGGGCGTCAGCGTCTCAGCGCATGGCGTCTCTTTTCTCAATGGAGGCTGGCAGGGATCATTGCTTCGTCTCCAGTTGCACGTTTACAACTTCTGCTTCCGGATCCAACAAAAACAAAGACTCGAGGGGAGCTAGCGGATGCGCGCGAGTCGCAGATCGTGACCGAGAAGACGCATTGCAACCACAGCGGCCCAAACCTTGCGTTGCGTGCTTGTCGCCGAGACGCCTTCGCGACCCCGATGGCCCTGGGACACCTGAGCAGCCAGCCTCAGACGCGGCTAAGGGCGACGGCGTAGACCGTCCTGGCCAAAGACAGGCACCATAGCAGCGCAGAGTGGGCCACGGACAAAGAGATGTCGGCGATTTAAGCTTATTGTCACGTTGGATGAGATCCAGGGGTGATCTTGGTGGAGGTTCTTACGTACCATGTACCTCGCAGGAGGGGCCGTCTTCTAGAAGGAGTCTGCGAAGGTCACGTGCTAGATAAGGCTATGACAGGAACAGGCAAGGCTTGGCAAGGTTCTGCGGGAAAACACGTGCGAACACCACGATCTCGGCAGCTTGGCAGTTAGCGCGCTAGCATATCACCATTCTCTCACCAGAAACGCACCCCTGCGCAACTGCAGCCGCTAACGGCGAGGTACTTGGCCTAGCTAAGGCGTCCTAAGACTCTGGGCAAAGATAAGACTCGGTGACTAACAACCGTAGGTCTCATTGAGTGTGGCAGTGCCTGCACCTTGCCCTTGGCGAGCATCGTACAGGATCGCAGTAAGGCACTTGCTCAAGACCGCTGTCGTGCGTTACGCGTGAACGAGGCCCAGAGAACGAGCGAACCGACACCAGCCAACCACCCGTCGAGATCTGATCGCATCCCGAGATCTCCACGGCAGAAGTCACGAGACAACACCGGGTGCAGGCCCGACGGTCTCGGAAGCCCCTATGATAGCCAGTAACAACCGAGGACGGTTTCAGGAAAAATGTGGAGGCTCCGAGCCGTCCTGCGACTCGGTCCTCCGTTCTATCCGGCCGGGCACCACCGGGAGGGGTGAGAGAGAGGCTCACTGACAAGAAGCGGCTCTTTGCCGGTCCCGTTGCAACATCGTAGCAAGAGGGAGATTGGCCCTAGCGATCTGGTCGCAGATATTGAGTCCAGAATTCTTTGGACATTGGCGCTGGAGATTATCTACTCGATTGACGCCTGAAATCAACACGCACCTGCAGCAAGCGTGGTGCGACGGCGGCGACCATGACAAGAAGGACGAAGCAACAAACGGAGCTAGCGAGACGGTGATGACGGGCCAACATCCAATGACGTGACACCTGTCTTTCGAAGCACCGTATGCCCAGAAATGCCAATACTAATCCTTCGCCCCAGCAAAGAGGACACATAAAAAACCTGGGAGTGTGTGTGTAGGAAGAGGGAGGGCACGGGGGGAGGGGTGTGTGTGTGGACGTCTGTTACCACCAACGCCGAGGCTCTATCAGCCCGTCTAACGTCGGTTCACCATAGGGTGTCAATGCATCTGGGTGCAGGAGTATGGGATCCACCACCGGTGACGATATTGGAAGCGTTGAAGAGCCTCTCAGAAGCCTCGTGGGCGCGTCAAGCAAGGCGTCAAGCAAGGCGTCGGGGAGGGCTGATGATACACTCTTGGGCGAGCATGGGCGTCTCTTTCGACACGACCTCGGATTCGGTGGCCAGAAGCAACAAGGGCTCTCGTGAGGCCTTCACCCTGGTCTCCCAAGGAATACCAAGACCCGGCCAAGCCCCCGGCTGCCCACTCAGAGAGGCCAATTGATGCCGAGCCCGCCACGCCGCGTCACAGCTGCTACCGACCGGTTGAATGACGTGCGGACGGCGAGGTGCCCGACCGTCGACGACGGTCCAGAAACCCAACACCGTCCAGTACGGCGCAGTGCATCGCCAATCAGCGTCCGCATGCCCCAGATTGCAACACTGGGACCCGGAGCCCTGCACCGGCGCCCCCTCGGACAAGGCCGGCTCTCGAGACGGATGGACCGGGTGGGCAACAACAACAACCAAGGTTCCGTCTTCTTGCCAAGAGACTTGCTCCAGTTCAACCCCCGCCTTTCGAAAGAGAAGCAGCAGCAGAGAAGGAAAAATTGGATCAATCTTGGCATTGTGGGGGTCCGCTGGAAAAGGATGATGGAACCCACACTCCCTTGAGGTTGACCAAGACGATAATCACCTAGGAACTAGAGCCCGGAGGAGAACCAAGAGAGGGTACGAGGGTGTGATGAGATAGGCAGTCGTCTTCGACGATGCCCAGCCGTCTGGAAGGCTGTCTATAAGACTGCCTCATCCCCACCCCACGATGAGTCTCTCTTCCTCGGAAACCTCTCTCCCCAAGGTTCTTTTGCTTGCTCGACCCCTTCGACGCCAGACGAAAGGCTTCCTGAATCCTCCTCCAGGAATCCCCAGAGATAGGCTTGAGGGTCATCCAGCACCAGCCCCCCTCCGAGTCTCTTCAAGAGAAACAACCACAACTACAACACCCAACGAACCGAACCAATACCAACGGAATATCTTCACGCTGGCGCCCTATACCAGCTTCGACTTCCACCATGGCTAAAAAGGACCAGGCGTCCGAGACTGTTCATGTCTCTGGCCAGAGCAATGAGCCCATGAGCCGGCCTGCTCACGCCCTCACCTTCGACCAGGTTGTTGAGGAGCTCAAGACTGATACTCTCAGCGGCTTGACTGAGGCTGAGGCCAAGCAACGCCATGAGAAGTTTGGTAACAACGATCTCGGCGATGCTGAGGGTGTGCAACCCCTCAAAATTATCATCGCGCAGGTTGCCAACGCCATGACAATGGTGAGTCCTCCTCCATTGGATTATCCCCCGCATCTCCAAGTTCTGGTTAAGCATATCTCGATGCTTTTTGCCCCCAAGTCTCGGCGTGCGTATTGCCTAATTTGGCATGCACTCTCGTCTCGAGGACTTCCCCAATTTTCCTTATCCTTGTTCTGGTGTTGGGTCTCGTGAAAGGTCTTGACTGACGTCTGCCAAGGTGTTGATCCTCGCTATGGCTGTTTCTTTCGGTATCAAGTCTTGGATTGAAGGCGGTGTCGTCGCCTTCATCATTGGTCTGAACGTCACTGTTGGCTTCTTCCAGGAGTACTCTGCCGAGAAGACTATGGATTCGCTCCGGTCCATGTCATCTCCTACTGCCAGCGTCGTCCGAGATGGAGATTCCAAGGTTATCCCCTCTGTGCAGGTCGTGCCCGGTGATCTTGTGGAAATCAAGGTCGGTGACACGATTCCTGCTGACGTCCGGTAAGTGGTACAAACATGCGAAGTTTTCTTGGCACAGCGCGCTGACTGTATTCCCCAGATTGATCGAGGCTATCAACTTTGAGACCGATGAGGCTATGTTGACTGGTGAGTCTCTGCCTGTTCGAAAGAACGAGGACGAGGTTTTCGACGACAACACTGGCCCCGGTGACCGTATCAACGTTGCCTACAGCTCTTCGACTGTTACTAAAGGCCGCGCCAAGGGTATTGTCTTTGCTACCGCGACCAGCACTGAGATTGGTGCCATTGCCGCTGCTCTTCGAAAGAAGGACAGCAAGGTCCGTCCCGTCAAGCGAAAGCCTGATGGCTCTGCTAAGCCCCACCGATACCTCGAGGCCTACACTCTTACCCTTACTGACGCTATTGGTCGTTTCCTCGGTGTCAACGTCGGCACACCTCTGCAGAAGAAGCTGTCTAGGCTGGCGCTTCTCCTGTTCGGTACCGCCATCATCTGTGCTATCATTGTCCTTGCTGCGAACGAATTCGATGTCTCCCAGCAGGTCATCATCTATGCTGTCGCCACTGGTCTGTCTATGATTCCCGCTAGTTTGGTCGTCGTCTTGACCATTACCATGGCTGCCGGCACCAAGCGAATGGTTGAGCGAAACGTCATTGTTCGAAACCTCAAGTCTCTTGAGGCTCTGGGTGCTGTCACTGATATCTGCTCTGACAAGACTGGTACCCTCACCCAGGGCAAGATGGTTGCCCGTGGAGCTTGGACTCCTGGCAAGGGAACGTACCTTGTCGAGAACACCACTGAGCCCTTCAACCCTACCACTGGCGAAATCCGATGGTCTCGTAGCCAGCCCCACGAGCTTCCTCTGAAGCAGGGCGGCGATGCTTGCGGTGTTGTTTCTCCTATTAACGAACTTCTGTCTCAGAGCAAGTCTGCTCTCACTTCCTTCCTTGAAGTTGCTTCCCTTGCCAACCTTGCCACCGTCAACGAGAAGAACGGTGAGTGGCACGCTCGTGGTGACCCTACCGAAATCGCCATCCAGGTCTTTGCCTCCCGTTTCGACTGGAACCGTCTCCGCCTCACCAGCCACGATGCTGCCAACCAGTATAGTGAGATCGCCGAGCTGCCTTTCGACTCCGATGTCAAGCGCATGTCTGTGATCATGAAGGACAACCGATCTAGCCAGCTGTACGCCTTTACCAAGGGTGCCGTCGAGCGTGTTCTTGGTGCCTGTGCCACTTACTGCCCCGAAGACAGCGAGGACCAGGTCCCCATGACTGAAGAATTCCGCGAGGAGATCCTCCGCAACATGGAGGCTTTCGCCGGTATGGGTCTTCGTGTCCTGGCGCTTGCTTCCAAGCCCTACCACGTTGAGATGAAGAAGGGTGACGACATTGACCGTGCTTCCGTCGAGTGCGACCTTGTCTTCCGTGGCCTCGTTGGTCTGTACGATCCGCCCCGCCCCGAGTCTGCCCCTGCTGTGCGCGAATGCCACGAGGCCGGTATCTCGGTTCACATGCTTACTGGTGACCATCCCGAGACCGCCAAGGCTATTGCCATCGAGGTCGGCATTCTGCCCACCCGCATGGATCTTGTTGCTGTTGAGACGGCTGCCACCATGGTTATGACTGCTACCCAGTTCGATGGTCTTACCGATGACGAGGTCGACCAGCTGCCTTTCCTCCCTCTAGTTATTGCTCGATGTGCTCCCCAGACTAAGGTCCGAATGATCGAAGCCCTGCACCGCCGGGAGAAGTTCTGCGCTATGGTATGTACCCGATTCTGATATACAACGATAACATTGTGCTGACTAGGACAGACTGGTGATGGTGTCAATGACTCTCCCTCGCTTCGCCGTGCTGATGTCGGTATCGCTATGGGCCAGGCCGGCTCTGATGTCGCTAAGGATGCCTCGGATATCGTTCTCAGTGATGACAACTTCGCTTCTATCGTTGCCGCCATCGAGGAGGGTCGCCGTATCTTTGACAATATCCAGAAGTTCATCCTTCACGTGCTTGCCACCAACGTCGCGCAAGCCCTCGTCCTACTCGTTGGTCTCGTCTTCAAGGACCGTACCGGTCTCTCCGTGTTCCCTATTGCACCCGTCCAGATTATGTGGATCATCATGGCTACCTCTGGTCTGCCCGACATGGGTCTCGGTTTCGAGCGTGCCGTCGCTGGTATCCTTCGCCGACCTCCCCAGCCCCTCAAGACCGGTGTTTTTACGGTTGAGTTCATCTTCGACATGATTGTCTATGGTCTCTGGATTGCCGCCCTTTGCCTGAGCGCTTTCGTCCTCCGCCTGTACGCCTTTGGTGACGGTGAGCTCGGCACGGACTGCAACGACAAGTACAGCGAGAGCTGCGAGACGGTCTTCAAGGCCCGGGCCACTACCTTTGCCTGCCTCACCTGGTTCTCCCTCTTCCTGGCTTGGGAGATGATTGACAAGCGACGATCCTTCTTCCGCATGCAGCCCGGTTCCAAGCTTTACTTCACCCAGTGGATGCACGATGTCTGGCGCAACCAGTTCCTGTTCTGGGCTATCATGCTCGGCTTCGTTACCCTCTTCCCTCTCCAGTACATCCCCGTCATCAGTGACACAGTCTTCAAGCACAAGGGTATTACCTGGGAATGGGGTATTGTCTTCATCGCTGCCGGTCTCTTCTTTGGTGGTATCGAGCTCTGGAAGTTTGGCAAGCGTGTGTACTACCGTCACGTTGCCCGCAGCAGGGATGGTGTTGACTGGAAGGATATGGACCTGGAGCAGCGAACCTTTGGCGAGTACCTCACCCCCGACTCGAGCGAGGCCAGTGTTCGCCACGACCTCGAGAAGGTGCAGGTTCCTCCTCCCGCTCCTCAGCGCAACCAGGAGAAGAAGGCGTGAGTTAGCTCGCCGAGAAAATGGCTCGAAGGTGTTTGAGAGGCGCGAATGCGAGGCGCCTTCTTAATTATGATCCACCTTGGGAGCAGAAGAGAACAAGGCACAACGAACCGCAAGGAAGCACCTCGCAACAGAGAAGAGCGAGGTGCCAATTGGAAACAAAAACGGAGAGACAGTGGAAGGGTTCAAAAAGGTGGAGGAGGAGGATAAAACGAGTCGTGGCTAGAAAGAGCCATGTTCTCTACCGGAAGACCCAAAAAGCCACAAAAAGTCCCTCCGAGGACGTCGGTTGGCCATGAGAGGAGAGAAGACATAGTGGAGGACTTGTAATGAGGATTATGGATCGGAAGTTCCAGTTCCCGATGAGTACCTACCTGAAGATATTCCCTTGAATAAAGTAAAAGGATAAAAATACCCGAATGCTTCCTTTGACATTATTGTGACGTTGAATTGAACTGAATGTTGAGAAAATGAAGCTCTTGACGTTGTGGCATGAGAAGTTTTAGGGCGGTATAATGAGCGGTGTCAGGACGGAGCCCTCCGGAACAGTGCCGCGGACCGCGGTAACGCAAGCGAATCACACAATGCGGGCGGCAATTGAGCAAACAGTTACAGGTTGACAAAGCGCTACCATGAACTGTATTACTGCCCAATGTTTTTCTCTATGCAAGTGCTGTGTGAAACAAACATTCATGTTTCAATTTCGATCGGCGTGCTTACGTAGCTCGGAGCTAGGGGCTGATATCAGAGCCCAGCTCGTACACGTGCTCCCTTAATACGATCTGCTCGACTAGAATTCTTAAGCGATATGAGTCAGGTCGAATATATACAATTCTGGCCCATGTTTGAACCGTGTTTTGACTTTGTACGGCCCCTGCCCTCTCATCTGCCGCAGATTACTGTGAAACCCAAGGGCCCATCTATGCCGTACCACAGCCCAACCGTACAACGTCAGCCTCCTTTATGCCCGAGACAGCACGTCCGGAGACTCACCGAGATGTGCCGGATGGGCATTCCCCGAGCCGGCTGTCGGCACATCTGGGTCGTACTATGCTTATCTATGAGATCTTGCCTTGGCGCCAAAGCTTGTTTTGGACCAGGGGTGGGTTCGTATGTCTGTAGATCCAAGGGATAGGGATGATGGTATCACTCACAGCCACCGGTGACGAATGCCGTTGCTACCTCCCTTGAGGGCCCGGCTCTGCCTTTTCTAGACCTAGGTCTAGAATCCGAGCCCCCCCTCCCTTTCGTCTTAACTTTTCTTGGCTTTGGTGTGCAGTTTTGGTGTTGTCAAGTATCGTCGACATGCCGGCTCTTGACGTTAGCGATTTGAACATTGTCATTTCGGCGCTGGGTACGTCTCTTGATGGCGATTTTAGGAAAATAAACACTGACTAGTGCTTCTAGGCGCCTTCATTGTTCTGTATGGCATCGTCTCTGTCAAGATTAGGCAGTCATGGTACCTTGGAATCGCTCGTAAGTCTGCCTCCTCGCGCGTCACCAACAAAGAGAACAACGTTGACTGACCTTCATCGAATAATAGTACCTGCAGTGGTAATTGGAATCGCTTTGGGACCTGTAGCTGCCAGGTTTATCGAGAGTGAGAGATGGGGATCTGCTCAGAGGGGCCAAACTCCAAGCATCACTCTAGTATGTCTCCTCCCACAACAGCCATAAGCCACAAAACCGACAGATATAGGGCGTCACTAGAGTCATGATCGGCCTCCAGCTCGTCATGGCAGGCTATCAACTCCCCGCTCGATACTGCCTCAGCCGCCTGCGAGAGATGACCCTCTGCCTCCTCCCCGTCATGACCATCATGTGGCTCTGCACAACACTCTGCGTCCTCGCCACGGTCCCCAAACTTACGATCCTATCAGCCATGGTAATCGCGTCGTGTGTCACTTGTACAGATCAGGTTCTCTCGCAGGCCATCGCCAAGGGCCCCTTTGCGGATAAGTTTGTGGCGCGCCCGTTGAGGGAGATCATCTCGGCCGAAGCTGGAGCAAATGATGGATTCGGGTTCCCGTTCCTGATGTTGGCAGTGTACTTGATGAGATACGGCAGTAATCGGCAGACTACACAAGGGAATGAGGCACGGGGGATGTATGTGGCTGCGAAGGATGAGCCTGTGGAGACCGGAGTCGGAGTTGCACTTAGGGAGTGGTTTCTCGAGACTTGGCTTTACATGATGCTCCTGTCCACACTATATGGGATCGTGGTCGGATATTCCTCTCAGAAGATCATTGGCTTCTGTCTAAGACGGTAACTATCTCCATCAACGTCACCCTCTACTCTGCTAACAAATTCCAGGAAATGGATCGACAACGAGTCCTTCCTCCTTCTACCAAGCGCTCTAGGCTTGTTCCTCGTCGGAACCACCGGAGCCATCGGGGGCGATGACTCCTTGGCTTGCTTTGCAGCAGGCTGCGCTCTCAACTGGGACGGAAAGTACCTCCTAGAGACCCAGCGGCGCTACGACGAAGTCAACTCGAGCGTCCAGATGCTGCTCAACTTTGGAGGCTTCTTATACATTGGCACGATACTGCCCTGGTCAGCCTTTCAGGATCCCGGGGGAACAGGAATTACCTATGGTCGGCTCTTTGGTCTTGGTTTCCTAGTTCTCGTCCTACGTCGAATCCCAGCCATTCTCCTTTCTTATAAACTAATGCCAAGAGTGTGCAAAAACTATAAAGAGGCTCTGTTTATGGGCTATTTCGGACCTATCGGCGCAGGCGCCGTCTTCTACGTCGAATACACAAGAGAACTCTTCCCCGAGATTGGCGAAGGAGATGCAGAAGAGACGCATCTAGTGCAGGCAATAGTCCCTGTTGTCTACTGGCTCGTCTTCTTCTCCATCGTGGTTCACGGGTTATCCATCCCAGCACTCGACATCATCTATACATACCTTGGAGTCCAGCCTATCCACGACGACGCCGTCAGGATAAGGCGATGCTCTGTACTATCCGCGACACCGGTGAACGGTACACCGCGCGGCCGAGATTCTTTCCTTGTGTTTAATCGTTTTAGCAGGCCCATTATTGAAGAGGAGGAGTTGCCGGTCATCGAGAGTGCTTCCACAGTTGCATCGTCGTCGAGTGATGGCTTTGAGAGCACTGATAGTGATGGGGAGAGCGTCCGCAAGAGCATGGTTAGTCATGTGAGCTTGGGAAGGGTGATTTCGAGGGATTAGATTGGGAAGGTTAGGACTAGAAGGGGAATTGGCGTTCTTGGACATGAACTAGGCTTTCGGCTTGACTTTCATATCTCCACTCACTTAGTCAAATGGCTTGCATTGAAGCGTCTTGGAGTTGTCAAGAGGGTTTCCTTTGTATGAGATTGGCAGCCCTAAAACTCTCTTTATACCGCAGGGCAGCTGGCACTCATTTTTATCTCTTGATCGGCAGGGTAATTAAAAGTTTGTGATTTAGCAGGCTCTTCCTTAATAACCACCATGGTGCCTTCGTCCTCTATCTCTACCGATAAATCCAAGCGTGACATGTAAATCCTCTCGCTCGGCCTACCTTGTACTGGGAGCGCCTCCATGTTAGAAGTCCTCGCTGTAACGGGGTACAGAGACGCCCATCACAGCGTCAAGGATGTCGACAACAAGTCCGACTGGGTCATACTGGATTACGCCGCAAATGCTTCGTTCCATTACCTACTGACCTACACCAGCAGGACCTTCATTTGCGCACAGTAGGACGAGATCCAGGGTCACCGTAAGGCGAAGACTGACACGACCTCTGTCTTTGCGCCTGTATAAGAGGCGGCCGTAGCCCATTTGCGAAATTCTAGGTAAGCTGTTACCTGACGTTGAGTCTCTGGGTCAACGAGGCGGCTGCGATGCGCAAGACGGTTGTTGCAACGACGTGGCTTGCTGTTACAATGGCGTTGCTGTCCTGGATTGTAACAGTTGCTGCCGTGGGGTTGAGATTACAAGTGATAGCGAAGAGGCCCGGATATCTGTGATGATGAAGGGAGAGGTTGATACTGCTCTTAGCTTGCTGAATCATAGGCCTATTGTGACAGGGGAGGTGGTGCCGCCATGCACTAGAGGACCCAGGAAGCTATGATGTAACCTCGTCCTTGTCGCAAGATGACCAAAACCTCTCTGTCAATTGCCATCATCCTGATGCCAAGTGCTTCAATTTTCTCCGGATTCTGCTTAGGTAGTGTTCTGGGCCTGGTGCAGCGTCCTGAGTAAACTTCTCGGAGGAAAACTACGCAATGGACGGAACTATCTCGGAGCCTTCACTTTGAGCTAATCTTGCCAAGTGTTGACCTTATCTCCCTCGGTGGCCTTGGCAAAGACGTTCGAGAAGTGTTTGGGGTGTGCTGTTCAGTGTCTAATTTAGCCGGGACAATGACCCAGCCAAGCAAAGCCAAGAGCCCAACGGCAGGTTTTGTCCAATGTCACGGTGCATCTCCGATTCGGCATTGTATCATTGTGGTTCCTGAATCCTGTCCTCCCCTCCCAAGCCCCCGGTTGCTGGCATCAAAAACTGGAGCAAAGGCGCCCTGCTCAAGCCAATAGACCGTGAGGGAAATATTAGGTTCGAAATATGCTTAAGCTCGTCGCCGATCCGGAGGAGGGCCAAGCATCATGGCGCGCTCCACTCGACGTCATCGGAAGCTTGTGTGAATGACGGCAATGATATCATGGCCCCTCGCGAGAGCTTCAAACTATCGAATGAAAACGCGTCGGTGACGAGTTTTGCCTGGTTTTCAGGCGGGTTTGACGTGGACTGGGAGGCTTAGTTGGAGTTTCGCCGTTGGGAATGAGGGAAGGATGATGGAAGTGGCCAGGCGAGGGGAGCTTATATAAACCCAACGCCCAGCCTTGAAGCATCCGATATCAGCTACTGGCAATTCAGCAATTCATCTTACAATCCATACTATTCCGAAGGAAATTTTCATACAAAACAACTCACAATGGCCTCTGATCTCATGGACAAGCTCAAGGAGACACTTCACCCTACCGGTGAAGAGTCCCACGGCGTGCACTTTGGTTCCCAACAAAGCGAGCACCGAGAGACAACGTCCAATACCCGTACCGAGAATCTCGGGTCAACAGGCCGAGAGCAAACACAACAAACCGAAGGTGTCCGCACAGGAGACAACATCGAGTCGTTGGTTGAGAACGTGCCCGGCGTTCCGTCTACTCAGTCTAAGCCAACGTGAGCCCACACTGAGTCGCTACCTGCTCATATCACAAGCTAATATGCTGCTGAACAGTGACACCGCCGAAGCCCGCCAAGAGAATATTCACCAGTCCCCGCAGGACCCTTTCAACGCGGCCCATGTCCCTCCCTCCGCACTGAGAGCGCAGATCGGCGAGCCGAGCATCGAGCATGACTACCCGCAGGACAGCTCTACGCGGCGGCACTCGTCAATCAGCCACCAGGAGGCGCATTACAACCTGGGATAATTTATGATGCAATGGGGTTTTAAAACCGCGCTATTTCGATCTGCAGTAATGTCAGGGATTGTTGTGCATGGTTGTGCAGAGATTCGGGGATGTGGAGATCCGGATGTACAACATGAGGGGATTCGCAGGGACGTATCATGCCTGGCGTTGTGTTGGATTTACTAGAATGTAACAAGGACACGAGTCTCAACGAATGAAGATATTCCGCGTCTCGCATTGATTCATGTAATGCGTCATGTTCAGAGTCTAAGCAGCTTCATGCCTCATACTCGGCTCATCATGCAACATCAAGATTTCCCCATTGATCCGAACTTTAAAGACCCCAAACAACCGAGCCTGAACATCGAAAGGTGTGAAAGGGGTTGTGGTAGATATTGCGTACCTTGTCCTTGCTTGCGGAAGCTGCGTCTTCGGATCTCACGGTCGAGTGTTGGTGGCATTTGGCTTGGCTCCAAATCTCTCACCTCAGGCCATTTCAGTCGAGGCTTATGTACGGAACATGTAGGAAAGTGTGCGTGTGTGTTGTCTACGGCATATACTCACCTACCTTACTCATCCTGTTCGATTGTCTAAATTCTCATGGAGGAACCACGATGGTAGGCCATCAGGGTAAATGGAGTGCATCATACGACTGAGACGGGGTATTAAGTGGTCTATATAAACAAATAGCTGGCCCCAAGCAGCTCCAAATAGCTCGGGGCTTTCTCCGCCTTGCTCTACATCCATACTAGCAATCACTGTGTTGCTTCGGGCCCCCCCCCGAGAAATCGCCCCGCCCCACCCCAGCGCCTGTAGGGGAAGCGGATTCGCTAATGTCCCCTGAAAGTTTACCGTCCGTCAGGTCCGAAGCCGCCCGCTCCCGGTCCGCCGCGTCCGCCTCCGC
>JAADYS010002242.1:0-10352 GCA_012931995.1 Fusarium albosuccineum | reverse complement strand
TGTGAGTGCCTGAGGCACCCATATCACAATAGGTACCTAGGAAAGGTCTCTCTTATCACGCGCCACTATCTGGCGACTCTAATAAAGAGCGTTGAACTTGCGCAAAGTTTACGGTCAACACAGCATATTACCGATCTAGTTTGTGGAATCACATCACCATGCACCAAGTTAAACTTCACTTCCCAGGTCAGGCCGCAACTCCCTATCAAGAAGTATTTGCTTCTCATAGATTACAGATCTTCAAAAGAGAGCCAGTATCCCATCGGAGTAATGTTCAACAAGAACGCAAACGTTCCCAAGATTTCAGTCATGCAGACAACTTAAAGAGCAGTAGACTGAGCACTGACCGTTAGTTTCAACCATCGCCGATCGCTGCTGCACTTCAACACTACAGCCCCAGTTATCAGTCAAGAAGTTTTCGAGGCGGTGAATGAAAGCATTCCGAAACTATTACATTTGTGATGAGCCCCGTCTTTCTCTCAACATAGTTGTTCACGACATGCAACGGTTTCGTAGCATGAGTGTAGGTCTGGTTATCTGTCAGCCCAACCAGTCACACAAGGATGACGCCCACTACATACCATGCGAAGCCAGTACTGAAACGAAAACGTCCATTGCTCAGAAATTAGGGTTGGAGCTATTCAGCTGAAACAGACCGTGCGACCTTTTAGAAGTAGCAACGCAAGATATCCCTCATCAAGTCATCACTCATGTCATTGGAGGGGTCTGGAATTTCGGCTTTTCTCCGGACTATCGCTAGTTGTCACGATACAACTTGACGCAACCAGGCCGACGTAAGACGCTGACGCGGAAACCACACAACAATCAATATATTTCATCCCCCACGCTGCCCATTATCTCGCGTTGAAAGTCAAAGCCCGGCATTACAGCTAGCCGCAATGTGCCTGCAGCCATTTCATAAGCGAAAGACTAGGGGCGCCGAACAGAATGAAATGCATATCTACATACAGGAACTCACGGTCTGTCCGTGCTTTGAAGGTTGAGAAGATATAGGAAACCCCCCGTCAACACTAATCCCTGCTGTTTTGCCAGTGAAAGAAAGGGATATCAAGAAATGCACGCAAGAAAAACGCCAACCACCCTGCCGTGATACGAAAAGGGATGCCTCAAGTCTATGCCAACCCGTGATGCCAAATGAAAGTTGTCGTAATGATGCGGTCGTAATATGTGCAATGATGACTCGTCCGATGCGCCGCGATATGCAATCATGATCCTCTGGGGGGGGTCTTTAGAGCGGGTATCCTACCAGGGTCCGACTCTCACGGGGGCTCCATATGTACCAGACATAAGCTGGTTCAGAATCGAATTGGGATCCGAAGGACCACCAGGTCCAGGGTTGGCATTAGGTCCCATCCATCCAACACTCGAGGTCATGGCATTGATTGCGGAAGCGAGGCGGCCGCCCGATTGCTCGTTATGTCCTGACAGAACCTGGTCCCATCCTCCGCTATACAAGTTGAACCCTCCAGCTCGCTTTCCTGCCTCGTTGATGACCAGAGCCCAAGCCTTGGAAATTTCCTCGTACGCATTTTCCTTGTGGTGTCGGTACGTCTGGGGTTCCCAGTCGGGAAGCTTGTGGATAATGTTGGTTGCTTCGTTCAAGAACTCGAGCGATTTGGTGGGCTGAGTCTCGTTAGGTGGGAGGAACTGGGGAGTAAAGTCGGAAAGGGCGTCAATCAAGGCAATGAGCGGCTCCTTGACTCGATAATAGGTATATTCAGGGCTCGATTCGCCGTACGGAACAGCGTCGTTCAGCCTGTCCATGTAACCCCGCAAAACATCAAGCGCCGATGAGACGGATGGGCGCGGAGCCTGAGACACAACTTCATGACCAATATCAGGGTGTCTTTCACATATACGCTCAAGAACAGTCCTCAACTGGGAAGTGTCGAGAGTCTCCAGGAGACGAGGGAGAGCGAGGGGTCGGCCGATGACCTCGTTGGATCGAACCTTTTTGGAAGGGCGGGCGAGAGGTCGGGCGGAAATGGTGGGAGAGCTACGAGGGGACATGGTTTCGTCGCCATCCTCATCGGCTTTTCGCTTGCGGGAAGTCATGTTGTGAAAGGGCGACACTGGGGGCAAGTCAGTGGCAAAGGACGACTAAGGGGTAACCAGGGCTAGGCGAAATAAAATGAGAAGGGATGAAAATGAATCAACTTACAGGCTCGCTGAGGGGAAAGACGAGGGTTTTCGTGCTGGTGAGGAAAGACGGGAGGTTGTGGCGAGAGCAGAACGTTCATGGTGAACAAAGGTGGAATGAGCCGGATGATACTGGACGGCGATTTTTAACGGTTCGTTGATGAGTGAATAAATCAACCAAGGGCGACGGCAATCAGAATGATTGAATGACCGAGAAACAAAGGGAAGTTGGTTGTAAACTAAAATTGGCGTTGGGTGGTTGGAGGCAACAGGCGGAATCTCGTGGGGTTGAGGATCGAGCGTGCAAAGTCGATGTTTGTAGCGGCTCTGGGATACGACGTCGCTGAGGACAAAGGCGAGCCGCCAGCACAGTAACGCTAAGCCACTCGAGGTACGTGAGACGAGGGCGCCGTGAAGGTGAGGTGATGATCGCAGACGACAGCCTCGAGCAAGCACAGGTTGCGATGTCGCAGGATAGAGGCGTCGCAGGTGGAAGAGCGTATGGCGTGGGCGAGGGTTTTTGAAAGGTGGAGGAGGATGAAGGACGGGCTGAACTTGGGGTTGGGCTTGGACTTTGAGGGAGATTCCAGGTTGTTTTTGGTTGTCTGGGGCTAGCGCTTTTGCCTTGGGTCACGGGCACCTCATTCGCTACAAGGGCCAGGTGCTGGGGCCCAAGGTTGAGGCCCGCAAGCCGCCAGTGAGCCTGGAGCTGGGCACCGCACGTGACGTCCAGAGGGGCCATGGCGTACCAGCCCAGGGAGCCGCTACAGTGGGAAACAGTGGGCGATTAGTGGGGACAGCCTTCCAAGTGGCCCCCTCGGCGGCGTTCCAGCTTCCAATTCCTATCAGCCATGACTCTCTCGCATCGCCAGCAAGCTTTTCCACCCTCAGAGCCGAGCTGTCAATGCCGCCGAAGGATGTTGCCTCGTAAGCCAGATTACCTAACTAGCACACGTGTCAGCGGAACGGCGTGCGGGTCGGGCGAATTGTCGGTCCCGGGCTGTCATTTGCCAGCATGAGAAAGCTGAGATGACTTGGCCCGGGCCGCTCGATGGGACGGATCGGGCTGTTTGCCAGTTTCGTACCCCGGCCACACGGTCTGCCCGGCCGGTAACGGGCGGCGACGGCCTCGGCGCTCTGCATTGCTCCTCCATTTGTCGGCTCCGGACGCAAGAAACAGCGCCGCACGCAGCCTCTGGAGCCATGTTCCCCTTGACCCAGAAAATATCGCGTAAATTAACCCGTCAGTCGCCTCGGAGCCATCTCAGATGTGATCCCAAGTGCGTCCAGGTTGGTGGCCACCATCGAAAGCTCCGGCCATCTCGAGCCAATCCACGGGCGCCGCTTCCTGGTCACCCGCATGTCCAAGGAACCGACGATGTGGCTAGCAGCGCCCATTCAATGCGGCGACGTAAGCACTGGCCATTGAGAAGCTGAATCTGATCGAGACAGCTCGAGACGGTCACGATGCCTTGAGCTGTCAACCTGGTGGGTTGAACAGGGGAGTTGTCTCCAAGGAAGGCCCTCTTTCACGGTCTCTCCATTTGGCTTGCGACGGCGCCAGTCTTTGACAACACCGGACATCAATGCAACCTTTCATTTCCCGCTCCTAGTGCCAAGGCGCTCGCCAGCCTCCAGGCGTGAAGCTCTGAGCCATGGACACCACCACGTTTTCTTATGCAATGTCACTCTGTCTCGGTGCAAGTCGAAAGGCTCGAGGCTTTCCAGAGCACGTGCAATGACTTCACGGACTGGCATGAGATTCCCCGGTTGCCGTAATTGTCAAGTTTCAGAGCGTCGATCCTCTCCCACCTCGTCGCAGAGTGCGTGGTGGGATTCAGCGCAAGCCAACTAAAGGTCGGTATCATGTTACCTTGCGGTTGATTCAACCTCTACACCGCTAGTCGGCTAAATCCCAACCGTCACAAAACAATTGCATTTTCTGCAGGTCCTTTTTGAGGCTCTACGACTGTCTTTTTGACTCCAGGGAGGTTGGTACATGGCTTTTTCAATCTCCGACAGCTCATCAAACAGCATCTGGATGCCCCGCACCCGGAGGAATTCAATTCTTTGCAGGGGTCCAGCCTTCGGCGGACGGGACCCACCTCCGGTCCCTTATCGCTTATCGTAAACCAGAATTTTCTGGCGCTGGTTTCTCGGCGCTGTTGGAACGCGATCAGGACAAGATCTTCACAATCAGCAACAATGGCGACAAAAGAAAAGAAGGAGAAAAAGTCCAAGTCTTCTCGGTCGGAGTCAAAGGCCGAGAAGCCTGAGAAGGCTGCCAAGATCGAAAAGCCCCAATCCACCGACGACGATGTCGACATGGCCGAGACCCAACCCACGCCGTCCTCGAAGCGCAAGATCGAGATTGAAGAAATCGAGGTTGATGTGAATGCTCCCGAGCCCCCGTCGAAGCGCGCCAAACGTGCGCTCAAGAAAGGCAAGGCGCTCCCTCCCAAACAGGACAGCGACGACGAGACAAAAGGCGACAAGGAAGCCAAGGAGAAGAAGGATACTACCCGGTCAGAGCATGGTGTCTGGATCGGCAATCTTCCCTTCTACGTCACTCCTGTCGAGCTTCGCAAGTGGCTCGTGGATAACTCGGGAGAGGTCATTTCTGACGAGATGATGACCCGTGTTAAACTGCCTACGAACAAGGAGCCCGGCCGGGACAAGAACGCCAAGCCTACCAACAAGGGCTTCGCCTACGTCGACTTCACAGACATCGGTCCTAAGGTTGCCGCCATCGCCCTCTCAGAGACGGAACTCGGTGGACGCAAACTTCTGATCAAGGATGCCACATCGTTCGAGGGTCGCCCAAAGAAGGAGCCCGAGCCTGCCAAAGAAGAGGACGCCGCGGAGGGCAAGACGCAGAGCAGCAAGGAGCAGAAGAAGGAAGAGAATGCCAGCCGCAAGATCTTTGTAGGCAACATGAGCTTCAAGACAACCCAGGACGACCTGCAAAGGAACTTTGAAAAGTGCGGCGAGATTGAGTGGGCCAAGGTCGCCACGTTCGAGGACACGGGCAAGTGCAAGGGCTTTGGTTGGGTCAAGTTCAAGGAGCCTGAGGCGGCTGCTTGGGCAGTGAAGGGCTTCGTCAAGATCAAGGAGCAGGTGGAAACGGAGGACGACTTCAAGGGGGACGACGACTCGGACAAGGACGAGCCCCGGCAGAAGCAGTTCAAGACGCGCAAGTGGTGGGTAAATCGGATGCTGGGTCGGGAGCTCAAGATCGAGCTTGCAGAGGACGACCAGGTACGGTACAAGAAGAGATTTGGAAAGGATAGAAAGGCGAACGGGGACAACAGTAACCCGCGGGGTCGACCTCCGCCGCGCAGATATGACCAAGCGGATGGCGGAGCGCAAGACGCAAAGGGTTCTGGCGAGGGAGAAGTGAAGCCTCTCAAGGAGGCCGAGGATATCTCAGTTGCGAGGTTGACGGGCGCGGTGGTGAAGCACACGGGCACCAAGATGACGTTTGATTAGACAAGGTACCTAGCGAGGAAAATTCACAGTCCAAGATACCCCAGTTTCAGGACTGCCACACTGATATATCTAAATGAAACTCAATGTCAGCCCTTCAAGCTGTGTGGAGCTCTTTGGAATCATCGGCCCTCCACCCCGGACACCGGGCGGCCGGATCTTCCCCGCATTTTGTTCCATTGACGTTGATCCATTCGTGTATATAACGACGACAGGCAGCTACATCATCTCAAAATCTGTTTCAATTACAGTTCTGGTCTAGCTTATTCGTATAGTCAGTCTCACCAACAAGTAGCCATGTATGAATCTCAAGTCACCTTTGTCATGGACGTCACCTGTCCTTGGTACGCACCTTCGTCTCCGCGTTCACATTGATCACAGAGCATGACGGCTGACATGGTTCAGGACATATATTGCCAAGAAAAGGTATAGTTTATGCGTTCGTCACCCAACTCTGTTCACAACTGACAATTACTCAGACTCGACGAAGCCCTCTCCCAATTCCGCTCCTCCTCATCCTCATCCTCCATCTCCTTCGCCCTTAGCTTCTCTCCTTACCAGCCCAGCGCAGACCGCGCCGAGACGATTCCAGACCGCGCGGCACACGCCCTCCATCACCAGCACAATGACAACGAGGCTGCCCAGCAGCTCTTCCAGGCACACATGCTCTCCCTTGCAGAGCCACTGAGCATTCCCCTGGGCTTTACGGGCCCGACGGGCAACACCTTTCCCGCCCATCGAGTCATTCATCAGGTTCAAGAGACTTCCGGCTCGGCAACAGCCAACAAGCTTGTGGACGATATTTTCAGGCTTTACTTTGTAGCGGGAAGGCATCCGGGTGCAGATGAGACGCTGATCCAGGCGTGCATCGAGGCTGGGATGGATGAAAAGGAGGCAAAAGGCCTAGTGGAGGATAAGGAGAGGGGAGAGAGGGATACAAAGGAGAAAATCAGGAGCATTGGAATGGACATTGATGCAGTCCCTACAGTCATCGTTGAGGGACGGAGGAGAGACTTGACGCTGACGGGGCTGAAGGAAGTTGCCGAGTATGTCAAAGCCTTGGAGACAATCACCAAGGAGAGCAAGTGATAAGGTACTCGGGGAGGATGTACGATTGGGCTGTTCTCCCAGCAACATGGCAGCAAGAGAGTCTCGGAATAGCAAAGTCGGTCGTATATCATACAGCTATGAACATTTGTTTCCTTGGAAAGAATGTCGGTACGTAAATACATGAAGAAATAAAAGGACATGATCAATCATATCTCATTACAAGTCATAACCACCCTCTCCAAGAGTCTCTATGTCTTACATCCGCCCACTGCCGGTGCTCTTTCATGACCTTTGAGTCATGATCGGCTGAACATCAAAGGCACCAGAATACTCCGGCTCTCCAAGCCCCTCCGATCCTCCATGACCATCCCAGGACCAAAGGCGGTGCTCAGGTCCCTGCCCGCCAGGAAGCGACAGGCGTTTGCCTCGCCCACGCGCGGCTTTTTACTGTGGCAGAACTCGCGGCTCAGCTTGGTCAAGACAGCAGCCTTGGCCTTTTGGAGTGCACTTGTGCGCGCCGCGGCATCTTCGGCGAGCAGTCGGTGCGCCTCCTCCTTTTCGATGTTGCGTTGGACAGGGGAGATGCCTTCATCTGGGTCTGTGGCACCGCTCCGTCTTGTGAATGGGTCATATGTAGTAGGCTGAAGGAGGACTGGCTGGGGGTCGGCAGCCAGGATGGGGGCGGTGATGTTGGGGACAGGAGTAGAGGGACGGAGGAACTCTTCTTCCAGGGATGTCTGTAGCCTAGGACGAGAGGGCTTGTGGCGATGTGATAGAGAGCGGTAGTGAGAGGGAGAGCAGGTACGTGAGGGGGAGGGTATCTCAGGGACGTCATCGCTATCGCTGCGATGCTTTCTCCTGCGGCGACGAGACCGCTTCTTCCTGAGTTTCGTTGTGAAGCCTACTTCTGACTCGGCAGAGGTAGCGTCAGCAGGAGCAGGAATCTCGTCTTCGACGACGGGCAGATCATCGACGACCTCTCCCTCCAGGTCGCTGAATGAGAAGCCGCCGAGGTCCATATCCATCAACTCGCGACTAGCAGCAGCCACAGCGGCGCTGGTGGTGGGGAGGTACTCGGAGCTGGGGCTCGTCACGAGGCTGCACTCGGACGGTGTGACCAAGCTGTTGCTGCGAGACCAGGCGTCATCCGTGTCAAGAGGCGCCAGGACATCATCCCAGTTTCCGTTGTCGACGAGGACAACGCTCTCAAAGTCAAACTCTTTGACAGTGGGACGGTGAGAGTTGATAAGGTTGCTCAGCTGAGGAGCGTTCATGGTAGAATTGCGAATCTGGAGATATCGCAGCTTAGGGAAGTGGATAGGTCCCCTTGAAGGTGGCGTAGGTAGGGGTGACATGGGGGAAGTAACTTCATGGAAGAGCTTCTTTGAGGCGCGAGGCGGCGCAAACAAGGGATCATCGGCCAGGGCCACCGGGCAAGGCCCCTTTCGACCAAGCCAGGCAAAGGCAAACTTCTCAAGGTTGGGCGCAAAAGTGCGGATGTAGTCATCCATGATCTTGAGGTGATCCCGTCCAGGTGACGGTCCATAAAAGTCCCAGGCGTCAACAGAAATGGAGAGTTTACGGATCTGTTGCCATCGACGACCAGCTGAGGGAACACTTCCAAAGCCAGGGACATGACGAAGATAGTTGAAGGCGGCCGGGTGCAAGGAGGAGAGTGACATCTTGTGAAGCTTGGTCAAGGGTGCTCGTTCAAGGGAGATGCGTAGGCTGATGAGAGCATAGTCGACAATGTCGCGTCGGTACCGCTCTGTAGGGTCCTGTCCGGGGCATCTGATAGTGAGATGGCGCATGTTGGGCAAGTTGCGCATAGCATTGATGAAACTGGGGACATTTGTGGCAGCGTGGAAAAGGGGCGGGTACTGCTGGGTGAGGATATCACCAAGTTCAGCGTTGGCGTACTTGGGCCTGGAGAGGACGGAGCCCATGCTGGTGTGAGGCTTATACAGGAAGCAGATCTCATTGCCGGAGACGGGGTGGATGAGAGGCGGAAGAAAGGTGGCATCCGAGTGAGGGAAGTAAAAGGTGAGATGCTCAATGTGGTGGCCGATACGAGCGAGGGCGGCAACTCGGGCCGGCCGAGTAAAGGTCGAGGCGGAGAAGGAGACATGGATGCGAGTGAACAGGCGTTTGGTAAGGAGATTGCAGCAAGCAGAAGAAGCCTGTCGGATGGCGCAGACGTCTGAGGTGGAGAGGTGAGGGAAGAGAGAGTCCTTGATGTGGTCGCTCCTCAAGAGGGCGACGAAGAGTTGTTCTGTTGAGGAAGACATTGTAGTCGCATGTCGCGGGGGCGCCTTGGTCTTGGATAGGGTTGGGTTGTCTCAGCGTCGAGTAGTTGGTGATGTTTCTCTTGGTGTTTAGGTTGGTTGGTCCTTGACGAAGGTGATGATGATGTAAAATGGGGTGATATCAGTATGCAAGAGCCGGACAAAGATCAGTATGATTGTGAATTGATATGCTTGGCTCAGGTCCCGCTTTCAATTGCGCAAGGAGGTGCAAGAAGGAGGTCGTCACAGAAGAGTGCAAGTGATGATTGATGTCTTGAGTAGATAGTATGGAGACAATGGAAGGAGCAGCAAGATATCCAACGAGGCGTGGTGTATATGGAAGGAGAAGGGGTCTGGCTCACGAGCGCCGGGTCCGGGCGGCCGAGATATATCTCTTGCCTCGTCCAAGCAGCCTCCTTCTCGATGGCCCTCGTCCTTTTCCCCTTTGGACTGCCAGATGCCACAAGGGCCCCTCAAAAACGGGAGAATTGGGGATTCGCCTCCCGCGTCCTTGCAGAACCAGCCATCCACCCTCTGGATCTTTGCCTGTCCTGGTCGCCTCTAGTGCCGAAGCGTCACTGCTCGCTGCAGGTGCAGGTCGTGCATTGGTGCCATCGCGAGATGGCTCCCCTCGACCGCCATCGACTGGCTCGCGGTGACTCAGGCTGCAAGCTCTGGGCTGCAGCGACGTCGCGAGACCCCGGCAGCAGATGCGCTTGGGTGGAGCACGAGGCAGCTTGCCGGTGTCTAGGTCCAGCTCTAGGTCCAGCTCTAGCCCTAGCTCGCGGGGCACTTGGAGGAGGCTCCCAGGCCGTGGCTGTTGTCATCGCGTTGGATGACTGACCGACCGCGCGCTGCGCTCGTGGCCCCATTGGCCAGCTCACCGTGGCCTCGCGATGCAGCAGTCATGGCGGTGTACTCGCACGATACCTGCAGATCCTCTCCTGTGCCCCAGCCCAGTCTCGTGGCATGGAGATCGATGGCCACTCGGAAGACCTGCTGCAGACTCTTTTCTTGCAGAGCCCACCCACCGACCGAGGCCGCCCTCGTGGGCCGAGTCTGAAAATTGTGTCTGTCCCCAGCTTGCTCCGTCCCTCGGCCAGGGCTCCCGGATCATCACCAAGTATCCTCCATGTATCCCCCGGGTTTATCGATAGCGCTTCTGCGGGTGGGGCCGTCCCCTCCCGCGCCTTGGAAACATGCAGCTGTCCTCTGGCCAATCATTACCGTGCGCAACGACGCGACAAACGCGTTGTTTCAACGTCTTTTGTCGCGCTGTGATAGGCTGCTTGTTTTAACAGTTCAACTACAACCTAGCGGTCGCGAATTCTCAAAGAGTCTTACTATTTATACAACACCTTATTACTATCT